>QJPP01007190.1:0-177735 GCA_003996215.1 Jaltomata sinuosa | reverse complement strand
ATGGATTCGTTACATGTCATAACCGTTGTATGATGATTTTTACTAATATTAGCGCTGAAAAGTATGAAAGGTGAGTAAAAAATAAATAGTTATTTTAAATTTTAAGAAAAATAAAGACTTTTTATTAAAAAGCAGTCTAGCTTTTCAGAAGAGGCAAGTAGCAAAAAGGCTTAGGCATGATTCAAGTCTCAATTGATCATGCAAAAACATTTTGAAATAAAACTACTTTTCCACACTACCAGGACTCTTGTCGAAACAGGGACGGGCTGATGGTCCAGTTCTGCAAGACTTCTCCAGGCTCGGCTTCACGGATGGTCAGCTTCTTGATGTCTTTCTCCAGTCCATCGTCGGTCATGGCCACGAATAGATTTCCTACTCCCTCAATGACGTCTTCATCAACTGCTTCATCTGGGATTAGGACTTGTCCTGGCACGAACACTACTGCCCCAAACTTTGCACTGTGGACTCCTCCTGAAGCAGGCTTATACCCTAGCCCGGCGGTACCTTTCTGATGTTTTAGCTGGATTGGTTCAATTATACCGTCAGCCTTAGGTCCGAGCCCTGTCTTTGGTTTATACCCATATTTCAACATCTCTGACGCAACCATCTTCGCTGCTCTCGACATCTCCGTCTTTACAGGCTCTACCTTCTCATCAATTCTTACGGCTTGCATGATCTCCAGAGCATGGAAAGCGGCTCCATCCAATTCTTCGGTGATTGGAACAGAATTCACGGAATAGATGGGGTGACTGAGCTCCCCGTGAATGGTAACTTCGGTGCGACCCCACTCGAACTTCACACACTGATGGAGCGTGGAGGGAACTGCTCTTGCCATATGGACCCATGGACTTCCTAGTAACAAGTTGTAGTTGGACGTAACATCCATCACTTGAAATAAGATGGGGAATTCAGCTGGACCTACTTGCAATGTGAGATAAATTTCTCCAATGACGCTTCTCTGCGCGCCGTCAAAAGCTCTCACCTTCACACGACTTTCCCTTATCTCTCCCATATTCACACCTAAATCTCTCAGTGTGGTGAAAGGACAAATATTGCATCCAGAACCGCCGTCGATCAAAACTCTAGTCACGATCTTATCACAACATTTGACCGCGATGTGAAGTGCTTTGTTGTGGCCAACCCCTTCTGCTGGTAGTTCATCATCATGGAAAGAGATTTTGTTCACTTCCACCATTTTTCCAATTGTTGCAGCCAATGTGTCACTTGTAGTTTCTTTTGGTACGCTAACTCCACTCAGAACTTGTACCAAAGCGTTCCTATGGGCTTCAGAACTCATTAGCAAAGACATAATGGAAATGTGGGCTGGTGTCTTCATTAGTTGTTCCTCGATCGAGTAATCTTTAGACTGCATCTTCTTCCAAAATTCTGTGGCTTCTGCATCAGTAACATTCTTCTTTGGATTTTGTTCTTTCCCGGGAACCCCTCGACTTAGATCCTCCGGGGTATAACACCTTCCCGACCTAGTCATTCCGTGAGCCACAGCAGCGTCCATCATTTTGCCTTTGGCTCCCGTCCGATAGTCCCATGGGACTGATTTAGTGTCATAGTCAGGTTTTCCAGTGGCTATAGTGGTTACCACGACTCTCGGTAGGTAAGTTTGAATAGTCAAAGGTTCTCTCAACTGAACTGTGATAAAGGGTTGCGCTGGAGATGTGGCGGCAATTTCTTCTGTGTTCCAGATAGGCACGATATTCCCTTCCAGGTCATACTCTTCCTCCAGGGTAATCATGTTGACTCCTCGATTCTCATGATTTGGTAGAGGATTGTTGTTCACATTTGGAGGAGTATCGGTGCATTTAATTACTCCTTTTCTGATAAGAGACTCGATCTGGTTCTTCAAGCTAAAACACTCTTCCGTGTCATGTCCTTGGATTCCCGAGTGGTATGCACATCGCTTATTTCCATTGAAGCTTCGTGGTATCGGATCAGGGATTCTTCCCTCAATCGGCTGCAACAAACCCGCTACCCTCAACCTTTCAAACAATTGAGCCAAAGGCTCGGCAATAGGAGTGTAGGTGCGGGTATTTCTGGCTTCAAGATTAGGACGTGGTCTTGGTGCATATGCTGGTCTATTTTGGTGAACCGGAGCTTGGACAGGGGCATACGGCTTTGGTGGATTTTGGTGTGCTGGAGCTCGAGGTGGGTTATAGTGTGGCTGGGTACTATATGCTGGAACATGTGCGATAATTTGGGAGTTGTTAGGGTATCGGTAGGATGGTCCTCCGTGCTGGTAGTAAGGTGTGACGGCTGAGACGTCTTCCTTCTTCTTCTTGATACCACCAACGGAACCTGACTGTATGGCCTTGCTTGCGGCTTGCAGTGCGACCATAGACTGAATTTTCCCGGACTTAATACCTTCCTCAATAAAGTCTCCCATCTTGACTAAGTCGGCGAACTTTTGGCCCATCATTGACATCATTTTGTCGAAGTAGACGCCTTCCTGAGCTCGGATAAAGTACTTAGAGATTTCATTTTCGTCAAGTGGGGGCTGGATCCGAGCAGCCTCGGTCCTCCATCTCCATGAATATTCTTGAAATGATTCAGATGGCTTCTTTTGTATGTTAGCAAGTGAGAATCTGTCCGGAGTGATTTCGGTATTAAACCTGAAGCGACTCATGAAATCTTCGGCCATTTCTTGCCAATCACGCCATTTGCGAGGGTCTTGGCGAGTGTACCAAGTCAGAGCTTCTCCTGACAGACTTCGAATGAACAGTTTCATCCTCAACTTCTCGTTCCTTCCTACGCCGACCAGCTTGTCGCAATAGGCTCTTAGGTGTGCGTGGGGATCTCCCTTTCCATCAAATACATCAAATTTTGGTGGTTTGTACCCGACCGGCATATCGATGTCTGGGTGGATGCATAGGTCATCATAGTCCAGACTCTCGGTTCCCCTGGTAACTTGCATGCTTTTAAAAGCCCTCTTTAAACTTTCAAGTTGAGCCGCTATCGACCTATCTTCATTTGACCGGACCTCCCTCTCCAATCCTACGTACTGATCGACCTCATATGGTACTTTGACAGCCGTGGATGTTGCGAAAGTAGGGGCTTCAGTAGCATATACCGGTGGAACAGGCATTTCACAAGTGATATGTGCCTCCGGTATGTGCTGCATTATTGGGTGAATTGGAACAGTAAAGTTCTGCGTAGGCGAGGAAAGGTTAGGTGCAGCCCTAGCAGCGGGCGGGCGAGTAAGTAGATCTTGAGCATAAGTGGGAACGGGTGGTGCTTGCTTAGGTGCGTTTGTTAAGTCGGCGGGAGTGACCGGCCTCAACTCGGCACTTAGAAATTGGAATTGAGCGGGGAAGGTAGCAGCTGTAAGCTTAGTCAAATCCCGCACTTGGCGTAGTTCTTCTTTCAAGATCTCAATTTCTTGTGCCATGTTGGCCATTTGTTCGTCGTTTTGAGTGTCCATCGGTTTTCGAGAACTTTCGGCGCCATCTACTGGTACCATCGAGGCATTGTTAGATTCTTCGCTCATTTTTCCCTTAGATCGGAGGTTGTATTGCGATTCCGCCAGTTTGCAAATCGACACAAATCAACTTTCTTTGGGGGGTTGATAATAAACATAAAGAAAAGAAAGGAAAGAAAAAGGAAACTATGTTAGTTTGGGAGATGTCGGAATATATAACAAATATATGCGCCAAGTTGGCGATATTCACACAAAAATGCGTCCTAATATGGAGCCTCGTTTTGCCAGAGGTAGGCCTACGCTGCATACAATTTGATATAAATGATCCATTTTGAACACATTTAGGATTTGAGATAAACATGACTTTTCATTAAGCAAAATGTGGCTTTGAAAGTTTACAATAGATAGGCTGATGGGAGCCTGAAAAATGAAAGACATGGGATGGCCACTAGGGCGTACAAAGAGATGGGCCATGAGGCACCTTTAGGGAATATGAAAAAAGGGTACAAAGGGAAAGGATAACCTAGGGCCACGTAGGACCGTCATCACTATCATCCTGTGGTGCTGGATGATACTCTGGAGATCCAGCGGAATGATGATACCTGGGCTCTGAGTCTGTCTCCATCATTCCTCCATCGTTAGGATCATAAAAGTTAGAGCCGGTCTCAGAAGCCTCCTCGGGATCTTCTTCCGGATCCTCTTCCTCAGGGTCTTCTTCCGGATCCTCTTCCTCAGGGTCTTCTTCCGGATCCTCTTCCAAGTCTTCCCCCATTTCTTCCTCCGGATCTTCTTCTGGATCCTCGGGATCTTCTTCTGGCTCCTCCTCCGGATCTTCTTCTGGATCCTCGGGATCTTCCTCTACCTTTGTTATCAAGTAGTTGACGGAGTCTGGGACAATCTGGTTGTACATTGGTGTTGTGATCTCCATGCGTGGAAGCACATCTTCCCTAACCCATCTGACCCACTGGACATCTGCCAAATCCCTGGATCTTTCTGCGCTCGGTTGAGCCAAGTGGCTCACGGTCGTTCGCCAAGCGTAGTATTCCGGCGTACACCATTTGTCTCCTCCCATGTATAATGTGATCATATAATCCCATTCAGCCTGCAAGTTCATCATTTGTACCGTCGGTATCACGGCACCATAACTGTCCTCATATAACGCCATGTTTGACCACAAAGGTATGTCCTGGACCAAGCCGAACTGTTTTAAAACACGGAGAGGCGCATATGGCTGGATGCCTCCCAGTCCTATCAACTCGATGAAATACAAGTATCGAGTTCTGATGAAGGCCAATCCTGTCATCCAGGGATATCTCCACTGGATGAAATCTCCGGTAAGGTTAGTCAAGAAGGTGCGCCATTCCTCTTCTCCGGTGGGTGCATATGTCCAATATCTCATGCGCTCTCTATGAGTCTGAATCCTGTTGCGGGCATCGATACAGTAGTCCATCTGTGGGTGGCGGCGGTAGAAGTGTTCTACAGCCCAAATTTGCAATAACAAATTGCAGCCTCCAAAGAAGTTGTGTCCCCGTGTGCATGCGGACAACGATCGAAACATCTCAGCAAGGATCATGTGTACCAAGGTAAGTCTTTGCGGCTCTGCAAAGACGTTCATCACTATTGGCAGGATATTGAGGTCGATGCAATGAAACCTCATCGGGAAGATCATAGTTCCCAAAAAAGCCAACACAAAAACCCTCGGTCGCATGTACACCCACTGTCTGCGGGTACAGGCCAATTCACCTTGGTGTTCGTCAAAACTCTCGAGACGACCATATCTTTCGAAGAGGTAATCCAACTTCACCTTTCCTCCTTCCACATTTCTCAGTGATGGAAAAATGTGTAATCCTAACAGCCTCAGAAAGTTTGCCTTCTTTATGGGTGATGGGAGTACCGGCACTCGTTCCCTTAGTGGTAATTCAGCAAAATTACTAATCTCCTCCAAGGTAGGAGTGATCTCGAAATCCAGAAATTTGAAGGTCACAGTGGTTGGGTCCCAAAATTCCATTAATAAAGTGGTGAGGGTTTTGTCAGCTTGGATCCCCATAAGCGACAGCAAAGCCCCCAGCTGCTCCCGTACCTCACCCCCATGCGCTACGCGGATGTTTCGCCACCACTTTTGTAGGTTGTCGGGTGCTGAGATAACCATCTGGATGTTTGGTAAGTTTTGGTTGATATTCATCTGAAAGAAAGGTAAAGGGTATGATAAGTTTGTTTATCCCAAATCCATCATGTGTTTTAGTTTGGATCATTTACATCAATCACACACAAAGTATATGTCGTTGGATTTTATGAAAAACCCGTTGACAATAAGGGCGGTTCCCTAAATGCAGTGTCAATCCCAAAGATCGTCCTGCCTAAGGCTATGCAACATGACCTATTTCTAGAATAAGAGTATTTTCCTAGATTTGAGAGTGGACTGAATAACTGCGAGACGGCACACTAACCTAAATGCACCGACCCTGAAACTAAGGTATCCAAAAGAAGGTTTGGGAGGGCATAAAACCCTCCGCGTGTACCACAGTGTGTGAAATGTGTACGGCCAAAGACTCGATTAGAGAAATGCAAGTGAGAAAGCAGTAACAAGTAGTGTTTATCAATCAAACAAAGAGCGCAAGTTTGGATTTGGCTTGCGTCCTTTCAAACAAAGAACGATATAAATAAAGCAAATAATGTACTGCAAATAAACAAATATTCCAAATAATATTCATAAACTAAGCATGCTAAGGTAAAAACATAAGTTAATAATCCCCAGCAGAGTCGCCATCCTGTCGCGCCCTATTTTGAACTGGCCAAAATATGCTTGCAACATTCGGCTCTTCTGCCTTTGTTTTGGAAAAGGGTTTAGAGTCGCCACCTAAATTTTAGGAAACTTAGGAAACCATTTTGTATGTAAAACTCTGTTTTTAGTCTGCGAAAACGTTTGAGATTCTGGGTAAGAGTTTTGATTACTCGAAGGGAAGGTGTTAGGCACCCTTCAGAGCCTATCCGAAGATAGTCCTTAAACTCAGTTTAGAAAACAATATTTGGGAAAGTTATTTGCTCATTATTTGCTAAAAAGGGTGATAAAAACGTGTTTTATTAATTTAAAGAAAAACTCAAAGTATATGACACATGCTACTACAATAGGCAAAAAATATAAAATAAGCTTATGGTAAAAAGATGAAACATATGTACGTACATGCCAAAATATATGAAAGTTTAATAGCAATGCTTTTATCGTAATTATAATTAAAGTATGTAGAACTTTATGATTTATAAGAATATATATTTAAAAGCTATGTAAACAAAATGAAAACATTTATTTATACAAATACTTTTTGTAAAGTAAAAAATATGTAGTTCTTAAAGTTTGAGAAAGTTTATGACATGTTTGTTAAAAAGAAAGTAAATATGACGTATGTATATTTTAAATATATATATATAGGAAATCATGTGAAAGTTTATTATTTAAAAGATTTGGATAAGTAAAAGTATATAAGAAATAGGTATACCGGTAATAGAGAAAAAAGATATAAGAGAAAAATCATATTTATTTTGGTAAATGTATTTCGTGTAAAAGAATAATTTGAAGACTTGAGTAGAGAATGAAAATTATTTGTTTCATATAAAAAAGACTTTTATTTATAAAGTGAGAAATAAACATACATTGAATATGAGAGAAAATATTATGTACGTAAATGCAATTGTGATAAAATAATATATGTTTAATTTAAGTAGGAAGAATGAGTAAGTAAAAAAAAAATATAAATATATATACCTTGTAGTAGATAACATATGACGTATATACCTTGCATTTTTTAGGCTTCAAAAATCTGAAAATCTCAAAATATATATATAGAGTATAGCAAAATACTTGTAAAATATTGGGGTTAGAATAAGAGAATACATAAGTTATTGCTAAATATAAAGGAGGCTTGCCTAAATTAGATAAAACATTCTATAGTTTAAAGCCTAAGAATGACTAAACTTTTGTTTGAAAATAAATTGAATCGCTAATTAATATTTTGATTTTTTTGAAAATCTACCGCAAGTTATTTGAAACAAGTTTTTCTTGAAACAAAGCCTAAATTAATTAATCCTAAAAAAAATCTGCACTACTTACCATTTATTATTACTATTTTTGAAAGTGTTTAACCACTAATTTTAAAAGTATTTAAAAGGGGAAACCCGAAACATTTGCCTAACTAAAAAGGGTGGAGGAAATTCTCTTTCAAAATCTCAAACTAAATACCCTAATCAAACAAAATGGTAAGCCGAAGAAATAACGTTAATCAAAATCACAAAGAAAAACACATATCCAAATATACGAGGTTAGTTAAACAAATTCAACTAATAAGAAAAGCATAGAAAATAAAGGACTAATTATGTTAAGTTCCTTTGGAGGAACTAGTCTCCTAGTGAGTGACTCCGAACACCTCGATAGCTCCTAATAGCTGCTCGACCCCAAATATTGGGCCGAAAGTGAGTTTCAAGTGAGAACTCCAGCTCTCCGGTTGTGCCATGAAAAACAAAGAAAGAGTAAAGGATTAGTAGCGATCTTACCTATGAATAAATGAAATACTAAACATGGGTAATAGCACATGTGACAAACTTAGAAAGGTTTAAACTATATAAAGTTATTCCCTAGGAAAAGAGAGGAATTTGATCATGATTTTAACTACACTATTAACAACAAAATGTACTAGGCATGTATTGAAGCACCTTGTATTAGTGAATTCATATCTTAACAGAATGAGGACTTAACTTAGTTAGGCAAATCTTCAATGAATTCAAGTCTTGGTTCTCACATTTTTCAAACTACTTAAAGAGTGACCAAAGTGTACGCAAATAACAGAACAAAACAAGAGGAGCAATCCTTAGTAACTACGGCATACTTGTTCCGACAAGTCATTTGGCAAAAACCCATGAAAGAACAAGTCATACTCATATATTTTATTTCAAAGATGAATTAATTGGACAATTACTCCAATTAATTTGCGCACTTTAGAAAAGTGAGGTGAAAATCACAGATTGTATTGGCTTAATTACATTCTAAACATATTTGGCTTGAGATCATTACACTTTCAAGGTAAATCAGCATCATATGGATATGACTAATACAGTAAAGATCCCTTTTTAACACTTCAACTAACAATGATATTACTTGAAGAAGTTCAATACAACTGGCAGTAATTTTGATGAGCTCAAACCACATGAAGTTAGATATATTTACATGCTAGTTGATTTGCGTAGGTTCATTAGGATGTGAAATCAGTCCAACAGTTTTGAAGACACCCGCTTACTTGGAAAAAGTAACAACCACTATTTTTCGAATGGTTTGACAACTTCATGAGCTAACCAAATTCATATTGAAAACATTTAAATCCGCTCAATATTGAAACGTACAGGAAACTAGTCAAAACGAAAACATACTTGATTTAAAAGCGAAACTCATGCTTATTTAAACGCCCTTAAGACTCAAATTACTACTTCCATATTCACGATGTGAAATCAAACAATAATAGTAGACTTCAAACATACGATAAACTTCAAAAAGGTAGCCAATCATCTTTTAAAACTTAAAGTGAGAAGTTTCAAAATCCCGTTGAAGTGAGCAACTAGCCTAAAGCGTAACGAACAATCGATGCATTTTTAAAGTGTTCAAGCAAAAGGGAGGCAGATTGCTATACTTGAAGTTTTGAGCCTTTTAAAGACCTCCTCACGCTAAGATGAAGGGCTGCCCGTATCATACAAACAAGCAAAGACGTAGGTAAGCCATTATTGTGTTCGAAGTATCAAGAGTGATATCACAATGACCTCAAAATAGTTCAATGAATATATATGAAGACTCCAACCTTCCTATAGTTCATTTTTGAGCCATTTAAAGGTTGCAAAATACTCTTCTAATACACCATCAAACTATAAATGCAACCAAACAAACCAACAACTACTTTACTTCAAATTAGCCACGATAATTCAAACCAAACAAACAACACCATTTATAACAATTAAGCCAAGTTTTGAGTTGTAAACACTTCACAAACACATATTCTAAACCAAATGACTAGAACTGATTTTCGTTTCACATTTTTATGCCTAAAAACAGCCAGCCATCATTCCGACTAAGCACATGACAAACAATTGACAAAAATTAAAACCAACGTAATTAAGACGGGATAGGATTTACCTTGTGTTGGGTAGCGATTGAGGCCGTCAAGTGTTGAGTTTCAAACTAGCGACTTCCGACTCCGGCTCCGGTTATCCGAGTAAGGCAAGCGAAACAAAGGGAGCGAAACGAGTAGTGAGTATAAGAAAATTGATAGTGAACAATCGGAGAACAATTGTTGTGAGCTATTCGTTGATAATTTTTCTGACCTTTGTCTGATAAAAAAAAATGGGATCCTAAATCTGTTCTTTTTTCGTCCTTTTATAGCCAAAATTTTAGGGCTCCAACGGTTCTTTCCAAGAATTCAAAATTTGAATTCTTGGAAAACCAAGTTGCAAAGGGAATGATGAAAGCAGAGAAGGAAAGATGCATACCTTTTCAGGCTGATTTGAGGGAGACGGTGACGGGTCGGAGGTGTAGAGCTCGGACCTGTCGGATAAAGGTCGTACCCGTCGGATAACCTTTTGAATCCGACGGGTCCTCGATTTGCTCCTCTTTTCCGAGGTCTGCGGCCGGCGGCGGGAGGGAGCTTTAGCTCTGTTTCTGAAATGACAATAGGGCGCGACAGGATGACGACTCTGATGGCGCCATCCTGTCGCGCCCTATTTCGGACTGGCCAAAATATGCTTGCAACATCCGGCTCTTTCTGCCTTTGTTTTGGAAAGGGTTTAGAGTCGCCACCTAAATTTTAGGAAACTTAGGAAACCATTTTGTATGTAAAACTCTGTTTTTAGTCTGCGAAAACGTTTGAGATTCTGGGTAAGAGTTTTGATTACTCGAAGGGAAGGTGTTAGGCACCCTTCAGAGCCTATCCGAAGATAGTCCTTAAACTCAGTTTAGAAAACAATATTTGGGAAAGTTATTTGCTCATTATTTGCTAAAAAGGGTGATAAAAACGTGTTTTATTAATTTAAAGAAAAACTCAAAGTATATGACACATGCTACTACAATAGGCAAAAAATATAAAATATGCTTATGGTAAAAAGATGAAACATATGTACGTACATGCCAAAATATATGAAAGTTTAATAGCAATGCTTTTATCGTAATTATAATTAAAGTATGTAGAACTTTATGATTTATAAGAATATATATTTAAAAGCTATGTAAACAAAATGAAAACATTTATTTATACAAATACTTTTTGTAAAGTAAAAAATATGTAGTTCTTAAAGTTTGAGAAAGTTTATGACATGTTTGTTAAAAAGAAAGTAAATATGACGTATGTATATTTTAAATATATATATATAGGAAATCATGCGAAAGTTTATTATTTAAAAGATTTGGATAAGTAAAAGTATATAAGAAATAGGTATACCGGTAATAGAGAAAAAAGATATAAGAGAAAAATCATATTTATTTTGGTAAATGTATTTCGTGTAAAAGAATAATTTGAAGACTTGAGTAGAGAATGAAAATTATTTGTTTCATATAAAAAAGACTTTTATTTATAAAGTGAGAAATAAACATACATTGAATATGAGAGAAAATATTATGTACGTAAATGCAATTGTGATAAAATAATATATGTTTAATTTAAGTAGGAAGAATGAGTAAGTAAAAAAAAATAATATAAATATATATACCTTGTAGTAGATAACATATGACGTATATACCTTGCATTTTTTAGGCTTCAAAAATCTGAAAATCTCAAAATATATATATAGAGTATAGCAAAATACTTGTAAAATATTGGGGTTAGAATAAGAGAATATATAAGTTATTGCTAAATATAAAGGAGGCTTGCCTAAATTAGATAAAACATTCTATAGTTTAAAGCCTAAGAATGACTAAACTTTTGTTTGAAAATAAATTGAATCGCTAATTAATATTTTGATTTTTTTGAAAATCTACCGCAAGTTATTTGAAACAAGTTTTTCTTGAAACAAAGCCTAAATTAATTAATCCTAAAAAAAATCTGCACTATTTACCATTTATTATTACTATTTTTGAAAGTGTTTAACCACTAATTTTAAAAGTATTTAAAAGGGAAAACCCGAAACATTTGCCTAACTAAAAAGGGTGGAGGAAATTCTCTTTCAAAATCTCAAACTAAATACCCTAATCAAACAAAATGGTAAGCCGAAGAAATAACGTTAATCAAAATCACAAAGAAAAACACATATCCAAATATACGAGGTTAGTTAAACAAATTCAACTAATAAGAAAAGCATAGAAAATAAAGGACTAATTATGTTAAGTTCCTTTGGAGGAACTAGTCTCTTAGTGAGTGACTCCGAACACCTCGATAGCTCCTAATAGCTGCTCGACCCCAAATATTGGGCCGAAAGTGAGTTTCAAGTGAGAACTCCAGCTCTCCGGTTGTGCCATGAAAAACAAAGAAAGAGTAAAGGATTAGTAGCGATCTTACCTATGAATAAATGAAATACTAAACATGGGTAATAGCACATGTGACAAACTTAGAAAGGTTTAAACTATATAAAGTTATTCCCTAGGAAAAGAGAGGAATTTGATCATGAGTTTAACTACACTATTAACAACAAAATGTACTAGGCATGTATTGAAGCACCTTGTATTAGTGAATTCATATCTTAACAGAATGAGGACTTAACTTAGTTAGGCAAATCTTCAATGAATTCAAGTCTTGGTTCTCACATTTTTCAAACTACTTAAAGAGTGACCAAAGTGTACGCAAATAACAGAACAAAACAAGAGGAGCAATCCTTAGTAACTACGGCATACTTGTTCCGACAAGTCATTTGGCAAAAACCCATGAAAGAACAAGTCATACTCATATATTTTATTTCAAAGATGAATTAATTGGACAATTACTCCAATTAATTTGCGCACTTTAGAAAAGTGAGGTGAAAATCACAGATTGTATTGGCTTAATTACATTCTAAACATATTTGGCTTGAGATCATTACACTTTCAAGGTAAATCAGCATCATATGGATATGACTAATACAGTAAAGATCCCTTTTTAACACTTCAACTAACAATGATATTACTTGAAGAAGTTCAATACAACTGGCAGTAATTTTGATGAGCTCAAACCACATGAAGTTAGATATATTTACATGCTAGTTGATTTGCGTAGGTTCATTAGGATGTGAAATCAGTCCAACAGTTTTGAAGACACCCGCTTACTTGGAAAAAGTAACAACCACTATTTTTCGAATGGTTTGACAACTTCATGAGCTAACCAAATTCATATTGAAAACATTTAAATCCGCTCAATATTGAAACGTACAGGAAACTAGTCAAAACGAAAACATACTTGATTTAAAAGCGAAACTCATGCTTATTTAAACGCCCTTAAGACTCAAATTACTACTTCCATATTCACGATGTGAAATCAAACAATAATAGTAGACTTCAAACATACGATAAACTTCAAAAAGGTAGCCAATCATCTTTTAAAACTTAAAGTGAGAAGTTTCAAAATCCCGTTGAAGTGAGCAACTAGCCTAAAGCGTAACTAACAATCGATGCATTTTTAAAGTGTTCAAGCAAAAGGGAGGCAGATTGCTATACTTGAAGTTTTGAGCCTTTTAAAGACCTCCTCACGCTAAGATGAAGGGCTGCCCGTATCATACAAACAAGCAAAGACGTAGGTAAGCCATTATTGTGTTCGAAGTATCAAGAGTGATATCACAATGACCTCAAAATAGTTCAATGAATATATATGAAGACTCCAACCTTCCTATAGTTCATTTTTGAGCCATTTAAAGGTTGCAAAATACTCTTCTAATACACCATCAAACTATAAATGCAACCAAACAAACCAACAACTACTTTACTTCAAATTAGCCACGATAATTCAAACCAAACAAACAACACCATTTACAACAATTAAGCCAAGTTTTGAGTTGTAAACACTTCACAAACACATATTCTAAACCAAATGACTAGAACTGATTTTCGTTTCACATTTTTATGCCTAAAAACAGCCAGCCATCATTCCGACTAAGCACATGACAAACAATTGACAAAAATTAAAACCAACGTAATTAAGACGGGATAGGATTTACCTTGTGTTGGGCAGCGATTGAGGCCGTCAAGTGTTGAGTTTCAAACTAGCGACTTCCGACTCCGGCTCCGGTTATCCGAGTAAGGCAAGCGAAACAAAGGGAGCGAAACGAGTAGTGAGTATAAGCAAATTGATAGTGAACAATCGGAGAACAATTGTTGTGAGCTGTTCGTTGATAATTTTTCTGACCTTTGTCTGATAAAAAAAAAAGGGATCCTAAATCTGTTCTTTTTTCGTCCTTTTATAGCCGAAATTTTAGGGCTCCAACGGTTCTTTCCAAGAATTCAAAATTTGAATTCTTGGAAAACCAAGTTGCAAAGGGAATGATGAAAGCAGAGAAGGAAAGATGCATACCTTTTCAGGCTGATTTGAGGGAGATGGTGATGGGTCGGAGGTGTAGAGCTCGGACCTGTCGGATAAAGGTCGTACCCGTCGGATAACCTTTTGAATCCGACGGGTCCTCGATTTGCTCCTCTTTTCCGAGGTCTGCGGCCGGCGGCGGGGGGGAGCTTTAGCTCTGTTTCTGAAATGACAAAAATGGGTGAGAGGATGGCTATAAAGTGGAGGAGAGAAGGGTGAAGACCACCGGATTTTTCTATTATCCGGCGGTCTAGCGGCGGTGGTCTTTTTCGAGGTTGTAAACTTTCGAAAAGGGGAAGGGACATCGTGAGGTGATGGAGAGGGCACCGCTGCCGTTTGCCCGCCGGTACGAAGCAAAACCCGGCGGGTCTTGGCGGTGGTTTGGAGGTGGGAGCTGTCGGTTGAAATGGAGAGGGTGAGGGGATCTGTTGTTTATGTTGAGAGTGGAGAAGAGAAAAGAATTAGGGTGTGTTTAGTTGAGAATTTGGGCCGGGTTGGGGGTGCTTTGGGCTGGGTCGGGCGTTGGGTAGTCGTTTAGGAGGAATTGGGCTGAAACAAATAAGAGTTTGGCCCAAAACTTGGTAAATGGATTAATTTGGTAGAAAAAATGTGATTTTCCCTAGTAGTTTTTCCATTTAATTAATTTAACGATACTTCTTTTATCCTAATTAAATTTCAAATACGTATATAGTTGACTTAAACATAATTTTGATACGCGTAATCGCAATCCTCAATTGATAGAACAATATTTAGGAAATGTTATAGCGATACGACAAATCTCATTTAGAGTTTGAAATAAAAGTTACTATACCAATATCTTGTTAAAAAGAAAGAATAAAAAATATTTTTGGAATGATTTTATAAGATACAACATTATTAGTAATTATTATTATAAAAAGTAAAGGAAATCATTTCAAAAAATGATTATTGGTCCCAAAATTTATAAAACATTAATATAAAAATAAGAAAATTATTTTGGAAAAATCCTCGGGATTAAGAAGCATATAAAAATTAATTATGGGAAAAAGGAGGGCCAAAATTGGGTGTCAACACTTACGAAGATTCTGATCCATTATAAACTATAACACCACCATCTGCTAAATCTGTAAGGCGAACTCCTAGACGAGCAAGCCTATGAACATCCTTAGCTAACTCCTTCTTTTCTTCTTCAACATATGACACACTACCCATAGACAATCTACTAAGTGCATCAACCACTACATTGGCCTTATGCGGATGGTAAAGCACACTCATATCATAATCCTTAAAGAGCTCAAGTCACTTTCTTTGATGAAAAATTGACCCCTTCTAAATGAACACATATTGTAGGCTCTTATAGTCAATAAACACATCTACATGGATACCATACAAGTAGTGTCTCCAAATTTTCATGGGCAAAAACAACTGTTGCTAACTAAAGGTCATGAGTCGGGTAGTTCTTCTCATGAATCTTAAGCTGTCTGAAAGCGTAAGTAATAATCTTACCATGATGCATAAAAACACAACCTAAGACAACTCTAGATGCACCACAATACACAATAAAGCCATCTGAACTCTATGGTAGAGTCAAAATTAGAGTTGTGGTTAACCTAGTTTTTGATTCCTGGAAGTTCTTTTCGCACTCATCCGACCACTAAAACTTTACCTTTTTCTAAGTCAACCTTGTCAATAGGGCAACTATGGATGGAAACCCCTCAACAAACCTCCTAGTATCTAGCCAAACCCAAAAAGCTCCTAATGTCTGACGGAGAAGTGAGCCTAGGACAGTTCTTTACTGTCTCTATATTCTGTGAATAAACTCGAATGCCCTCACTAGACACAACATGACCAAGAAATATAACTGACTTCAACAAAAACTCGTATTTACTAAACTTGGCGAATATCTGGAGATCTTTGAGGGTTTGCAGCACCACCCTCAAATGGTTTCCATGATCCTTCTCACTTCGAGAATAAACAAGGATATTATCTATAAAAATAATGATGAATATGTCTAAGTACTCATTGAACACCCTATTCATCAAGGCCATAAAAGTTGTAGGAGCATTTGTTAGTCCAAAAGACATCACCACAAATTCATAGTGACCATACCGAGTTCTGAAGGCTGTCTTTGGAATGTCACATTCTCTAACTCTGAGCTGATGATAACCGGATTTGAGGTCTATCTTGGAGAAATAACTGGCACCCTGAAGCTGGTCGAACAAGTCATCAATCCTAGGAATGGGATACTTATTCTTGATTATGACTTTGTTTAACTGGCGGTAGTCGATGTACATTCTGAGGGAACCATCTTTTTTATGCACGAAGATAACAAGAGCACTCTATAGAGAGATGTTGGGTCTAATAAAGCCTTTATCTAGGAGTTTTTTCAACTGATCTTTCAATTCCTTAAGCTCAGCTAGAGCCACTCTGTGAGGAATAGATATGAGCTGCGTATCTAGAAGAAGTCCTATCCCAAAGGCAATCTCCCACTCAAGAGGGACTCTAGGCAGATCATCAGAAAACATTTCAGGGAACTCGCTGACTACTAAAACTATCTGGAGAGATGGGGTCTCGAACTTGGAATCCTTAACCCAAACTATGTGATAGACATTCCTTTTTGAGGTTATTTTCATAGCTTTAAGGTAAGATATAAAGCGACATTTTGACCTTGGAGGACTACCTCACCACTCTAAGACAAGCTCATCTTGAAACTAAAATCTTACGACTCTGGTTTTATTGTTAACTGAGGCATAACAAGCATGTAACCAATCCATTCCAAGGATGATATCAAAATTGGTCATATATAATTCTACTAAGTCAATGAGGTGACTCTATGGAGGACTGAGACTGGGAATTTTTGTATACCCTCTTTGCTAAAACTGACTCACCAACTGAAGTGGAGAGTAAGAAGGGTTCTAGGAGTTGTTCAGGACTGACTCCGAATTTGCATACAACATATAGGGTCACAAAAGATAGAGAAGCCACAGGGTCTAATAAAGCATAAATGTCAAGAGAGAAAACTTGCAACATGCCAGTGACTACGTCTAAGGAACTCTCCTAATCCTGATGAGATGACATAGCATAAAGACAGTTTTGGCACTGATCACTGCATGTACCAAAAGTAGTACCCTGTTGAGCTGTGCAACATGCTAGAGCTGCTGAAGTAATGGAATGAGCCTGGCTGCCTCCCTGTCCCTGCTTGGCGGAGGGCATTCTTTCAACTTACGGCCAATCTGACCTCACCCAAAACACCTCTCTCTGCTAGCAAGTCACTCACTAGGATGATTCTTACAACACCTTAGGGCATGCTGAAAAAGTGTGATTACCTGAAACACTGCCTTGAGACTTAGAGCCTAATGCCCTATTTTTCTGATCATGATGAGGTCTGGGAGACGGAGTACTGGCTGAAGAAGGTGCTGGAGCAGAAAACCTCTGTTGAAACTGAGAGCGATTTTCACCGCTCGACCTCTCTCTGCTGAGAGTAGTCAAAATTTCTTGTTCTAGCCCTCTTATTTTGTCTCTCCCTTTCCTTCAGTTTCTCTTCCTCAATCTGCTGGGCATGGGTCATGAGTCTGGAGATGTCCATATCCCCAATCAACATGACACTCTTGCATTCTTTCTTGACCAAATTTGACACTCCATAAATAAACTTACTTATCCTGGCCCATTAGCTTGGCCACCATCTCTGGAGCATACCTGAAGAGCTGAGTAAACTTTAACCCATATTCCTTAACCATCATCGACCCCTGCCTCAAATTAACAAATTCCTCGCCCTTTGCCTCCCTTAGCTCCCTCGGGAAGAATCTATCCAGAAAAGCGCCAACAAAATAGTCCCTAATCATTGAAGTTGCATTTCTGCCCCTATTGTCCTTGCACGGTGTGAACCAAATATAAGCCATATCCTTGAGTTAATAGGATGCTAGATCAACACTCTCAACTCCAGTCACCTGCATCATATTGAGAATCTTCTTCACTTCCTGTTATATCCGATAGGACACAACATCGGAACTATCAAAAAATAATTAATAAAAAAATTAGTTTAAAAATTAATTTTAAAAGAGAAAAAGAGAGTCACCACCTAATTTTAGGATAATAAGGAAACCTTATTAATAATTGAATAATTTTAGTCTACGAAACCAGTTAGATTCTAGGTAAGGGTTCAAGTTATTCCGAAGGGAAGGGGTTAGGAGCATCCTTCAGAATCCACAACGGTGGTTCCCAGCTGAATTTATTTTTTCAATTGAAGAGATAAAATAAATGTCTAGATTCTTTCGAGTTAGAGAAAAAGACTCTCCAAAACTCTAAGAATTCAAGGATAATTTTTTACGAAACGGCCTAATATTTGCCTATCGTTAGCTAAAATGAATAAATACAATAAATAATTACACAACATCTTCGAATTTTAATTCGAATATCTTCTTCAGGAAGCATTTATGTGTACCTGTAAACATACTTAGTAAAAGTGTTAGTATTGAATGAATATTTATCAAAATGAATTAATATAATAACAAGAAAAAATAAAATCCGTCTTATATACAATGGAGACCTTGGAAATCGATAAAAATTTCTTCATCGGCCAATTAAATTGACATTCTATATAAAATAATCGAACTCAAAATAACATCTGTCTTTTATTATGGGGAGGCCTCAAAAATTCAACGGAGAGATTCTTTCCTTGGCCAATTAAATATTGTATTTTCTAAACACAAAATTGAATGAAAACAACAAAGAAAAATGTAAAATAATATGCAACAAATAGTAACCAAATGATAACAAGAACACAGTAACACAATCTCGCTGGAAAATTCTTAGAAAGTGCATAAAATAGCTCAGCCAAATACAAACAAAAACAAAGCATCAGTCAAAGGTTTCATCGGAGAAACAAACGTCACCGGAAAGCTCAATTTCGACCTAAATTGGGAAAAAACAACATCACATTAAGCCATACTGAACAATAATAATGCCAAACAAACAAAATAGTGTCAAAAATAAAGCAACTAGGAAGATGTCAAAGCAAACACGAATCAAGTCATCAGAGAAATACCAAAAAAAATTATAAATTACCTCAAAAAGTGAACAAAGTAATCGAAAAGCTAGAATACATAAAAAAGTCAACCAAAAGTGTAGAACAAATTGTAATAAAATAGAGAAACACACAACAATGGTGAAAATCGTAGTAGAACATACCCATAAAGGATCACTCCGTCAATAATAATGTCGCCAGAGGAGATATATAGTTACCGGAGAGAACTATCCCCGCCAGATCCGAATCGTGAAGCTTGTTGGAGCAGTGAGCTCATCGCCGTTTTGATGCGTTCTAGCCAAATCTGAAAAAAGCTCACCGGAAATGATGGAAGTGGCTTTCTGATTCATTGTTTCGTGGCTGGTCGAAGTTCGTTGGTTGGGGTTTGTGGGTTGTATGGCAGTGACGAAGAACGGAGGTGAGAGTGGTGTTGGGATGTGCTCCTTCGTGGAGTTGTTACTGGTGGATGTTCATTGGAGCTCGAGGTATGGACTGTCCGGGAGCTCAAATCTCCCGGACATAATTATCAACAAATTATGTTAACATTAAAAAAATGTGAGAAAATTGTATTCTATGCAATTTAACAAATAAAAGGTTAAAAAATATTAATTTAAAAAATATCAGACCAAAATTGGGTGTCAAGAATTACATCAATGAAGTTCTATGGATCATCATCTACCTTTGACCCAAAGAATTCTGGAGGGTTCATGCAGACAAAATTCCTAACTCTGGCGGCAGCTGACCCATCATTTGGATTAGAAGGAACAAGTGCCTGCTTATTAGCTTGAGAATTCAGCGTTCATGACCTTGTGGTCTAGAACTAGAGGGTTAGCATTGCGAGCATTGATTATGTGAGGAGGCATTATCTGAAATGTATAAAGAACGAATTAGAAGGAAGAAATAGAGTTAAACTGTATCGCACGATATTGAACATGAAAGAAGTGGAGTTTCCTATAAACATCTCATAGCCTCTCCCTTATAAGTGTGGCGCGCTTCATATCCATAAAAAAGACTCTACTCAACGCGATTTTTAGACACCCTAGGACACCTTAAACATGAGGCTCTGATACCAAGTTTGTCACCCTCGAGCCTACATCCTGGATGTAACACGGTGCTTAGAGTCACAAGTGACTCTAAGCTAACCCATGACATGGCATAAACTAAAATAATTCTTAGAAATAAAGACTGAGCAGAAACTAAACTGGTGACACTACATTTTTCAATAATAACTGAAAAATATCTGAATGTATATAAGGTCTGCAAAACAGAACCAACTAAACCAGTTGAATATATGACTCTATTGTTTAAAAAGCCTTTACTAACTAGTGAGTTTCTGGGACAAATCTCCAACTAAATCTAAATATTGAAAACTAAAAGTGCTAAAGAAAAAGCATTATAAAAGTTTGTCCTCTAATGATGAGGACTCACCACTAGTAGCCGCTGAAGTGGCAGTGGATCGTACTAATCGCGGTGCTAAGCCTAAGCGCCTGAACCTGCATCATGATATGATGTAGCACAAAAAGCATGTGATCAGTACTTTAAATGTACTGAGCATGCGGGATATGCAAGCTAAAAGATAACTAAACATGCTAAAATATTGAACATCTGTATAAGTGCAAACTAAATCTGTATTTCAATGGCCCCAAAATCATAAGATGCATAAAATCTTAAATGCATGAATATTCTAAAAAAATATAGTAAAAGTAGTAAAACTGAACTGAGCTCCAAATACATATCTACTGAGTCTAATACTGTAGGAGAGTCTATTTATCGACATAAACTGCGTGAGCTAAATGTGGAGTCCTATGTATACGCCCCATCGAGAGGACTCAATATACCTTACCAAGGTATAGAGGCATGACTAGCGTGATTACCAATCTGATGCCCAACTGAGGGGATAAGGTACATAGTTCTAGGACTTTGGATGAAACTGGGACCCTAGTTTAACTCAGTGCTAAGTACTACTCCCAAACTGGATACTGATAGCTCATTTAAAACTGAAGTTCTGAAATCTGCGCCAGAACTTAACTAGTCTGAAAAACACTTTTATGAAAGAGCTCTAGACTGAAAACTAACTAAATTCTTGCTTAAAACTGAGTGCTAACAATCTAGACTAAATTCTGAAGAAAAGCTATTTTATATAAAAATACTACAATTTCAGGCTAAGTTCTTGTCTTCTCAAATCATTGTAAAAATCCATGCAAGTTATTGAAAATTAAGATACAAATCACTAAAACAGGATATAAATCATATAATAAGCATAAGGACTAAATTCTGTAGAAATCTGCATGATAGGATAAGAACCCTAGTTTCATAAAAACCATAAAATCGATATAGAAATCTAAGATTTTGGGCATAAGGTCAAACGAAACCCTTACTGAACACCCACATACTTGGTTGTAGAAGAATCCTGAACTAGAACTGAAGTTGGAAGCTTTGAGGAAGAAACCCTAGGTCTAAAACTTGAGAGAGTGCGTTCCTTTTCTTTTTCTGAAGTTTGATCGATGGAATGAGGGAAAAATAATTTAAGTCTAAGTAAAGCCCTCCAAAATAAGCCTAAAATGACCTAGTATAGGATTTAAAAAAATAAAAAAAGTTCAAAATACCCCTGGAGAACTTAACTAAAAAACTGAGAAAATTTTTTGGAGCCAGGTTCCACGACTGGGAACCACAGTCCGTGGATCAATCCACGGCTCGTGGACCTGGTCCGTGGTTTCTGTCAATATGACAGCTTACAGGTCTGATTTCCATAGACACAAATCACGACTCGTGATCTGTTCCATGTTCTGTGGACCTGGTCATGGATCTCAGGTGTGAGTACTAATCCACATATAAGCAACAACATCATCGGCTGACCCTGATCCAAAGCGATGACGAGGGTCGGCCCTAAAGGCCCTAAGACTCATGAAATAAGACTATGAATCTTACTATATCAACTACAAACAAAGATCTAAGATCAATATCAATAATATTAGATTTAGACACGTCTAACTAGTGCAATATTCACCTCACCACATAATGAAAGAAATGCAATCACCTTCATAAACATATACCAAGGTTTATCACCAAAACAACACAAAACCAATGTAATGTAATGAGAATGAATGCATATAATGTACATGAATGCATACCCGTATACACCCGCTACTGTATTTATTGTGGACCCATGAGAAACTCAAGAAGTCCATATACACTCTTCGAAATCTACCTATATCCCTCAAAGTCATAATCATATAACCGCTAAATCCAAAATCTATCTGTAGGCCCTCAGATAGCATTCTAATATCCATGGTGCCTTAAGAGAATCGATGATACCATTATAATATTCATGTGAAATCATATGAAATATAATGGAATGCGTCAACATGGAATAAGGCATCATAACCGCACAGAAGAAAGGGTTCACACCACGAATTATCCACACAAGTATACCATCATATTCACCATACTACCAACATGTATAGAACTTGAACTAAAGGTACCTTGAAATCCATTGTTCACCCAAACATGGAACATACACTAGTATCATCGAAATCTAGTCTCAAACAATCAATTAGTTGCTTTTAACCTATTCACAATACACCAGTACCCACATATATACTTATCATCTCATCTATACGGGATCCCTTCCACCTATTACTCCCAATTACAAGAAACTAACATAACACTTTAAAAAAGAGTCAAAGAAAGCCTCAACTTGCCTTAAATAAAGTCTGAACTATCACATCAAAGACTTTCCCTTCTGTAAAGCGTTTGAACGAGCTCAGTTTGATCAAGTACTTACCTACATTAGCATACCAAACTATAGACACCCTTAATGCTATACTTCTATTCTAGGTCCAAAAAGTCAACTCGAAAATCAACCCTAAGTCCACAAGGATAAAACTGGATTTTTAGTAGAAATTCATCTTACCCATAGTTCAAGGATCATAAATGTGAAATTTCATTAAAAATGGAGTTGATCTATGTTCAAAACTCAAAAATACATTCTCTTAACTTTAGCTTAAAACCCCCAAAATAATTTAATTTGAAATCATTGTTTTGAAGTTAAAATCATCTAAAATATATTGGGAAAAATGAATACTAATTTAGAATCATACGCAAAGAAGAAATCTTGAAATTTTCCTTTTGAATCGCCTAAAATCAAGCTCCTAAGCTCCCAAAAATGTGGTTTGAAATAGTGAAACCCAAATCAGGAAGAAACATTGTTCACCTACAGCGATCACTGCAGAAGTAGAAACTTGGCTACATGGAAGACTTGCAAGCGCGGGAAAACTACCATAATGGTGGAAGTCACTTAGATTAGTGTACTTTGCCAAGGCAGAAAATGCCTCACAATTGTAGGGGCACAGAACGATGAATCATCGCTGGTGCGATCTCTCGATTACAAAGGGAATTATGTAGGAGTGATCCCCTCCTATCTTCCCCAGCTCCTTAGGTGTGGCTCTTTTTTAGAGGAGCAGCTTTGTGGATGTAGTCTACTCATTGTGGGTGCGACCCAAGCTCAAGGAAGTGGTTGCACCAGATATCAGCCACTCAGCAATTAGCTTAAGGCTAAAAACTCTCGAATGGACCCTCGGAATTTGTTCAGAACCCCATCAACACAAACCATTTATCCTACTAGACTGGGAACGATATTTTGGACTCAATGGAATTATCAAAGCACCCAAAAGATTTTGTCTTAACCCGATATTAACCAAAGTCAACTCTTAACTTGTAACTTTTGAAATTTTAAACCAGCTGATTAAAACGCTTCAAAAAACCTCAAAACTTAAACTAAAGGTCCTACTAACTCAAAAATCACATTTTAGAGTTGATAGAACTGTCAAAATTCTAATTTGAGCTATCTTCATGGGATGTTGATTAAAGTCAACCATATCAAATTTTAAATTTTTCAAAATAAAAAACTTGCATAATTCTCAATCAAACACCTCAAAAGCCAAACCACCCACCCTCTGTAGTCCACAAATACCACAAAATAACTAAGGGAAAGGGTAAATGTCAAAACATGTAAAAAATGAAAAATAACCATGAGGGTTGTTACATCATTCACCACTAAAATACATGTTTATCCTAGAACATGCAGAATGAGGACACACCTAAAGTGTCAAAAAACTTGGGATATATGCTTTGTATGTCCAACTCATTCTCCCAAGTAACTTCCTCAACTGGGCAATGTTTCTATTGGACCTTCACTAAAGCTATTCTCTGACGTTAACTTCTGAATTTTCCTATCTAGAATAGCCATGGGCTCCTTTTCAAAAGTAAAATTCTGGTCTAACTCTACCAAATCCCACTAAATCGCATAAGAACCATTTGAATGGAACTTTTTCAACATAGAGATATGAAAAACTGGATGAATAACTGAATACTGTGAAGGTAAGGCCAACTCGTAGGCTACCTAAATGCATAGAAGAACCTCAAATAGACCAATAAATCTTGGGCTAAGCTTGCCCTTTTTTCAAAACCTTATTACACCCTTAATGAGTGACACCTTCGAGAAAACTCAATCACCAACCATGAGCTCTTCTATCTGCATAGCTCTTTTGCCTACTCTGAGATATGAGAAGTCTATCTGGGATCACTTTCACCTTATCTATCAAATTTTTCAATTAGTCTGTAGCTCAAATCCTAACCTCAAAGACATCGAACCAATCAATGGGAGATCTATACCTTTTCCAATACAAGACCTCAAATGGTGCCATCTGGATGCTAAAATGATAGTTATTATTATATGCAAACTCCACCAATGGCAATAATTGATCTCAATGACCACCAAAATTAATGAAACAAGCTCAAAGCATGTCCTCAAGTACCTGAATAATTTGCATAGACTGACCATCTATCTGAAGATGGAAAGATATACTAAGCTCTGCTCGACTACCCAATTCTTGCTGCATAGACATCCAAAAATGTAAAGTAAGCCGAGTCCCTCAATTAAAAATTATCACATCCAGACCTACACCATGGGCGGGACCAACACCCGATGTTATTGTTGGACCAAAAATACCCGTACATGGCATATAACATGAGCATTTAACTAACATAGGCGGAAACACAACTTAAAACATAGAAAAAATATATAGTTTAAGAAAGATTCTTTATTCATAAATTCATAAGTCTTAGCATTCATAATATGAGACTAGAAGGTCAAAACTGAATAACATGACATTACTACAAATTGTCTATGAAGCCATGACATTCTAACACCCTGTATATCTAAAGATATCTTGTATCTAGTGTTGATGGCTTACGATCTTAAATTTGAGAGTTTTACTGTAATACTCTGCATGTTCAGGGACATCTAATCAAATGAGGATTTAATAAAATATACATTCATTTATTCTATATTAGTGTATGTGCTAAATTTTATAAGACTTTTATTTTTTATAAATATTATAAAACAAAATACATTGAAATCAAGCAATTTGGAAGAAAGATTAACTTCACAAAGTATTTCAAATAATTTTATAAGTGGTCAGACTTGAAATGAGCATAACTCCCAATCTGTAAGGAATTAGAGGGTCTACTACCTATTTCATTAGAGGTCTTTGAGCGTAGTTTTCAGCGAAATTGACCTTTTATTAATGCAAGTTTGGCATAAAAAGTTATGTATATTTTATCATGGACCTATACAATACCTGAATAAATATGCATTATGGACTCCATCCAAATAAATTAATAAATTGTAGTGTGATGAGCCAGCACCACCTTTATGTGAATGTCTAGGGATGTGGCAACAACTAGTGGAATAATGATCATCACCTCCTTTAAATTTAGCATTTAATTATCAAATAAGTGATAATCTTTAATTAGAGTTTCAAGTTGGTCAAAAGTGATCCATATCATTATATGCTTTATTATACATATAGTGAAAAACTTCAAGCAGTTTCCACTTTATTTATTTTTCTTTACGGATAAAAAAAGTTAAGAAGATCCATGGTGATATATATACATCACGCAAAAGACAATCAATTTGGTATAGCGGGAGTATCAAAATAAGGAAAAAGAATTATTTCATTGTGTTGTTGAGTCCGGATTTAATATTAAACACCATAAAAGAAGGGGTTGATATATTGCTCTAGATAAATCAAGATATGTCTTTCATTTCCACTATTATTTACAAGATTATATTTATATTTTAGTTAAGTTTTATAAAGAAAACTCACGGGACAGTGTTCAGAAGCTGAAAGATCAAGTTTATATAATTGTTTAGGTTGTGTAAGAATTTGTATATTGTCAAGTAAGAATGGGTTTAGGAAGCGTGACCTCATAGAAAGGCATGATACAATTTTGGGGAAAGGAAACGAAAAGGGTATGGCGATACACCATTTTTTTATTTGTATTTGTCAAGCTTGTCGCTCGTGAGTTATCATTATGTTGCCGGCATCATCGTATTAATTAGTTAGCTTCTTATATTGTCATATATGATGTCATATTATAGACAAGACTTTTTCATTGCTGGATACCGGTGACACAACACAAGAGAGAAAGTCCCAAAATAGGTTATGTAAAGTCTATTCATTTCTCTTTTGGCATGATTTCTTGATTTTAGAAGTTTCAAATTAAGCATACTTTTAAAGAATTATTTGTAGAGCTTTTGGATAAGTATGTTCTTGTATTCCTCTTGAGGTGTGCTATCAGAGAACTACCCGTAAATATTTTATATTGGGGTGTTTCATCCTGTGTTATCGTAGTAATTCTTTATTTGAGACTCATATTCGCTATATGCAAATTTCGTGTCTAGTTGTGAATTAAAAAATGTACACACCAGTAGGTTATGGCTTTACTATTTGCTTGCGGGACTGTGTGGTTGCCTTTAGAGCTATGTGCATTGTCGTGATTACTTTGCATAAAGTAGATGGTTTAGCATGTGTGACTCTTAGGGAAAGAGATTTGTCTAAGTTAAAATTCTTATTGTATAGTTCCTTCGGTCTAGTTGAGAATGATATTTGAGACATAAATGGTGCTCAGAACGTAAAAAAAAGTGATTGATTATAGCTTGTTAGATCAAGGAAGATTTTGAAGATTGAAAAGAATGTAGAACACATATAGGGAACAGGTAGCTGTGACATGTTCCTCTCAGACAGAGTCCAACTAGGATCAGGAAAAGGTCAACCACGTGGAGATCCAATTAGCAATGAAATTGAAGCGTGTCGATGGAGCATGTTGATAACGAGAGTCACGCTTGCAAAGAGTTCTCTTTCATAATGGAATCCCACCTGGAAAGGAATCACAAGAAAGGTCGGCATGACAAATTCTACTAGGACGGGGATTCCCTATATGAAAGGAAATTTGCCCAAAATAAGAAGAAGGTACCAACTATAAATACAACAAGAGTTTCACAATAAACCCTACACACTTACAAAGAGAGATACATGCAGAACACAATCAAATTGAGTGAGTTCATATTTGAGAGAGTTCTGAGTGAAGATCCAAGTGCTGCCAATACAAGAAACCAGATTGAAGAACCTGTTCCATAAGTCTATATTTTACAGTTTTTGAGTCAAGTTGATTGTATTGTTTTCATTGAGTTACAATCACTTATTCCTTAGTACCAGTGAGTTATAAACTTGTTAGGAGGTTAGTCTTTAAGTTGAGATAACTCGAAGGCTTGAGCACACAAACCTACAGAGGTTGTATGGAGTAAGAAATTAGAATTTAGTTCCTAGGATTGCAACTTCTGTAATCTTAATTGTTTAAGGCTCAGAGTTTAGTGAAGTTGGGTTAAATCCTACAAAGGTGTAGGTTGTGATTTTTACCCTTTGTGAGCCAGTGTTTTCCACGTAAAATACCGTGTCTCTACCTTACTTGGTTTTCTTTTAGTAATCGATAAAGGAATAAATCAAATAACCTGTTCCTTAGGAAAATTAGGGGGTCAGTATTCTAAAAATTGGTATCAGAGCAGGTTATATTAACAAGAGTCTAATAACACAACATAAGATCACTATGAATTTTTCACCTGCTCTTGAACACGGTGAAGGACAACACATCAACAAACCACCTCTATTCAATAGTCAGTACTACTCGTGGTGGAAGGCAAGAATGAAGGACTTCCTTTAGACAGAAGACTATGAACTATGCACCAGAGATATTGATGGTCCTAGAATTCATATGACTAAGGACACTTAAGGAAAGGATATTCTAAAGCCCAAGGCTCAATATGATGAAACTGATTACAAGCTGCTTGGGAAGAATGCGAAAGCCAAGTGCATACTTGTATGTGGACTTAGACCTGATGAGTTCAATTGCATCTCTGGTTGTATAATAGCTAAATAGATTTGGGATAGGCTCGTAAATTCTCACCAAGGAACTACTCAGGTGAGAAAATTTAGGATTGCTAGACTATGCACTTAATATAAAATCTTTAAGATGAAGAATGGTGAAACTCTTCAGGAGATGATCACTAGATTCACCACTGTTATGAATGAGTTGGTGTCCTTGGGTAAAATATACACCACTTAGGAACAGGTTGATAAGGTACTGGAGACTCTTCTCAGATCGTGGAAAATCAAAGTCACTGCAATTAGAAAAGCAAAAGATCTGACAAACATGACTTTGGATGAACTGATAGGTAATCTAAAGACCTATGAAATGAATGTTGATAACACAAAAAGAGGTGAAGGAAGCAAGGACAAAACTCTTGCTCTCAAAGCAACTGAGAGTGATGAATCTGAGCTGGATTATGAAAGCTTAGCCCTGATAAGCAGGAACTTTAAACAGTTCTTCAAGAAAGGAGGAGACTATGAAAAAAGGAAATCATCACCAAGCATAGAGAAGAATATAGAAAAGGGACAAAATGGTGGTTGCTTCAAGTGTGGAAAAATCGATCATCAAGTTAAAGACTGTCCTATGTGAGAAATTAAATGGAAAAATGAGAGGGTTGAAAAAGAAAGAAGAGAGCAGGCCAGTAAGAAGAAGAAAAAGGATGTTGGAAAGGTTATGTATGCTACTTAGGGAACAAGTTTAGATGAGGATGATACAGAAGATGTTACCCTGATGGCCATGGAGGACTCAGAATCAGACTCAGAATTGGATACTGAAGAAAATGAGGTAAATCTTCTTGACCTTAAAGACAAGCTAAAAAAAAATTTCAAGAAAAAATTATCCTCCCTAATGATAACCGTTATAGACAATTTTCAAGAATTGAGTGAAAACAGAGATCAGTTATTGGCCTCTTTGACCAGCCTAAAGTTTGAATACATTGATCTTGAAAATACCAACATTGATCTAAAAAGTGAAAATCAATCCCTAAAGGAACAGGTCTAGCAACTTGAATCTGCGATACTTTCTCTCAAATCTAAAATTTTAAAACTAAGGGTTACTCGACATGGGAAAGATTAAAACAGTGACAATCAAATCAGGTGTGGACATGATCTTAAGAGGTTCAAGGATGAATTATATTCAAAAAAAGAGAAATCTAGAAGAATGAATCTTGAATTAGCTAGAACTTAAAATGAGCTTGAAAGAGCAAATAAATACACTCAGTCCTCAGTGATTGTGACTCAACTTAGTGATAGAACACATAGTACTAAAGCTGCAATAGGTTTTCCTAAAGAAACTCCTGAGAGAACCACTAATCTATGTACACATTGTGGTAACATCAGACATAAGGGTTGCTTGTCAAACTGCTAAAGCTCACATGAATAAATATATCAAAGATGCCTTAAAAGGGAAGACCAACTCTGTTAAAAGAAATGTATCTCCTTAAAGGAACAGGTTTGTGCAAAGGCAAAAAAAAACTGTCAAAGGTTTGCCAAAATAGATCAATAGAGATCTCATTCATCCGTTTGATTAAAGGAAAGGACCCAAGCTAGTCTAGGTTCCTAAATCTAATCTTTAACTTTTGTAGGAAAAGGTTAGTGAAAGCAAACAACATTGGTATATGGATAGTGCTTGCTCAGACATATAACTGGAGACAAAAAGAAATTTCTCTCACTTGTAGAAGAGAAGTGTGGAATGGTGGCCTTTGGAGGAGGAAACAAAGGTTAAATCAAAGGAATTGGCAAAATAGGCAAGTCTAAAGAGCACTCAATTGAAAGAGTGTACCATGTTGAAGGACTAAACCACAATTTACTCAGTATATCACTACTCTGTGATAATGGAAACAAGGTAACCTTCTACTCTACTAGTGTGAAGGTGATAAACCTGAAAACTAGAGAGACTGTCTTGACTGGACAAAGATACAAGCATGTGTACATTGCTGATGTCTAAAAGATCCATGTTAAAGATCTTATTTGTCTCAGTGTGATGGATAAAGATCCCTTGTTGTAGTACAAAAGACTGGGGCATGCCAGTTATGTTAAGCTGAACAAGTTCATCTCCAAGGACTTGGTAATAGGTCTTCCTAAAACTAAGTTCAAGGAAGATAAAGCTTGTGTAGCATGTGCTCAAGGTAAGCAAGTTAAATCTTCCTTAAAATTCAAACAGGTTATCAGTTCGACCAGATCCTTAGAACTGGTCCATATGGATCTTTGTGCTCCTAAAGAGTAAGAAGCAAAGGTGGCAAAAGGTATATGTTTGTGCTAGTTGATGACTACACCAGATTTTCTTGGATAGTTTTTCTTGCTTATAAAAAAGATGCATTTGAGTCAATCTATACTTTAGTAAGAAAATTGGAAAAGAAGCTTGACAAACAACTAGCTACAATCAGATCTAACCATGGAACTGAGTTTGAAAATATTTAATTTGTTGACTATTGTTCCACTCATGATATTGATCACAACTTCTTTGATATTAAGACCCCTCAGCAAAATGGAGTGGTTGAAAGGAAAAATAGAACTTCACAGTAGATAGCTAGAACTATGATGTTAGCTAGTAACATGCTAGCCAATTCTCCGCTGAAGCTATTAACATTGTTTGTTACATATTCAATAGATGCATGTCCTAACATCTCTCCAGGCCTCTCCTAGACAAAAATCCTTATGAATTACTCGAAGGCAAAAAACCTAACATCTCTCACATGCTTTGGATGCAAATATTTTATCCATAATAATGGAAAGAACCTGTTAGAAAAATTTGATATTAGAAGTGAAGAGGGAATTTTTCTAGGCTAGTCTTCACATAGTAAGGCTTATAAAGTGCTTAATAAAAGAACTATGTGTGTTGAAAAAAATGTACATGTTGTATTTGATGAAAGCAAAGTTACTTCTAACCAAAACTTGCAGAACGATGGTGAATTAGCAAGGATATTTGAATCAATTATGCAGAAATAGGTGATAGAAATAGGTCTGGATGACATAGTACCTAACAATAACAAAGTAGATGAAGCACCTTCCACTGATCAGGATGAGGGAACTAGTGAACAAGATGATCAACAAACTGAGCATGATGATCAAATTAGAGAAGGACAAGACTTAGTCTTGAAGGGATACAAGTATCAAGGGTCACATCTATTTGACAACATTCTCACTGATCTAAGATCTGGGATAATAACTAGATCTGTATTGAAGAATCTATGTGCCTTCAATGCTTTCCTGTCCATTGTTGAACCCAAGAAGGTCAGTGAAGCCTTGCAAGATACATATTGGATCATTATCATGGAAAAAGAGCTCAAATAGTTTGAGAGAAACAATGTGTGGCATTTGGAGCCAAGACCAAAGAATAGGACTATTATTGGTACCAAGTGGGTTTTCAGAAACAAGCTGGATGAGAATGAAACATTCACAAGAAACAAGGCTAGATTGGTGGTTCAAGGGTACAATCAGGAAGAAGGGATAGACTATGATGAGACTTTTGATCCTGTGGCCAGACTGGAGGCAATCAGACTCCTAATAGCCTTAGCTATGATGAGACTTTTGCTTTTGTGGCCAAACTGGAGGCAATCAGATTCCTAATAGCCTTTGCTGCTTACATAGAATTTACTCTCTATCAAATAGATGTGAAAAGTGCTTTCCTAAATGGGCTACTGAAGGAAGAAGTGTTTGTCAAACAACATCCAGGCTTTGAAAGAAGTGACTACCCTGACCATGTTTACATGCTTGATAAGGCCCTTTGTGGACTTAAACAAGCACCCAGAGCATGGTATAAAAGACTGTCAAAGTTTCTTCTAAGTCATGGCTATACAAGAGGTAAAATTGATCACACATTATTTCTTAATAATAAGGGAAAGGATCTATTGAGTGTGCAGGTATATGTAGATGACATTATCTTTGGATCTAATAGAAAGCACTCACAAAGGAATTTTCTGCCCTGATGAGTAATGAGTTTGAGATGAGCATGATTGGGGAACTTAACTTCTTCCTAGGGCTTCAAATCAATCAAACTCCTTCACGAATAATAATTCACTAGCAGAAATATGCCTAGGAGTTGCTCAAAAGGTTCACAATGAAAGATGCAAAGGTGATAGATACTCCCATAGCCACTACAACAAAGTTAGGTCTGGAAGGAACAGGTCCAGCAGTGGAGCAGAATACAGAGGGATGATTGGATCCCTTTTGTATCTTACATCCAGCATGCCTGACATTGTCTTTAGTGTGGGGCTTTGTGCTAGATTTTAGGAAAATCCTAAGGAACCTCACTTGAAGGCAGTCAAGAGAATCTTGAGGTACTTGAAAGGAACAACTAACTTGGGGTTATAGTACCCAAAAGGTAGTAACTTTGAGCTGGTAGGGTATGCAGATGTAGACTATACAAGTTATTTGATGGGTAGGAAGAGCACGACTGGAATGTAACATTTCTTAGGATTATGTATAATTTCATAGGCAATAAAGAAGCAGAACTCTGTGGCCTTTTCCACTGCTGAGGCAGAATATGTGGTTGCTGCTTCATGTTGTGCACAACTACTTTGGATCAAACAATAACTCAAAGACTTTGAACTGAACATTGAGTGTGTTCATATCTTCTATGATAATACAAGTACCATCAATATTGCCAAAAATCTAGTCCAACACAAGAAAAAAAAGCATATTGACATTAGACACTATTTTCAGAGGGATAATGTATAAAAGGGATTGATCTCCATGAATTACTGTGCCACCGATTAAGATCACATAAGTATCCTTCATTGACTGACTAATGAGCACTGTACATAATGCATCCTAATTTTAAAATTCATGGTCAATCTTGTACATTTAGTTGTATGTTTCTATTCCATTTTTAAGTTCAAGCTGCTCATGCACTATAATCTTGCATTTATCTATGCAACAGGAAACTAGCATACAAAATTGGAGCATAATTCAGCATAAATTCAAAATTTGAGGTATGTACACTATTTGTCTTAATTTTTTTATTTTTTTTTTCTAGGAAAGCGATAAATAAGGGAGACTCTCCCCTTACAAAGTAAGAAGAAAAACCCAAACTTACTAAGAACTTCTTCATAAAAGCTATAACTTAAACAAGAGAAAGCCTAAGTGAAGAAGATTAGTAACACCAAAATTACAAGTGCAAACCTGTAAGAACTTGGATTATCCAAGAATAATAAAAAACTCAAGGTGGTTTCTTAATTCTTTTCATTTTCTCCTTCTGAAGTTGTGAATTCCAAGTTTGTCCAATTTAAAATACCCTCTTGCCTCCTCTGGAAGTTGCTTCTGGTTGAAGAAATGTTGAGGTGCATCAATCAAGTGGCTATGTTTAGAAAGGATGTCGGCAACGTAATTTGCTTCTCTATAAATGTGCCTGCAATGAAAATTTCCAGCAAATTGCTAAGGTTCTGAAGAATAACCAAGTCCCTTCCCTCAAATCATGCACTTGAACCTGTCCCTTCCACTTGACTCAAAGGGAAATTATAATCCCTACACCCTATAACCGCCACTCTCCAAAAAGGAAAAGAGATCAAATCAAATCATGTCACTTTTTTGACAAAATCTGCCACATGTCAAATTCGATCTCTTTTCAAGATTAGAACTCTTCACATTAAAGGACTCAAATCAATATCAAACGACTCCTTTTCTATTTAAGTCTTTTTTATCCCTACTTCCTTTATTCTTCTCCTCTTCTAAAACCTTCTCCTTCTACAAGATCTCCAAAGCAGAAAAATTCTATTTTTTTTCTCACCTCTCCATTAATAGAACATCAATCTTCTTCCTCTCCCAAATCTCCACAGGCTGCTAACCCTCTCACCCATCCATCTATATTGCCTGAGCTTGCCTTGGTTTGATTTAAGGAACAGGTCTGTACTATTGATCTTCCTCTAGTGATACTAATTGATTCTCAGGGCATGGCCCATATTGATCGATTCTCCAAAGTTCTGGGTGATGATTTGATAGGCAATGATAATACTGCCATGGTGGCTTATGAGGCAGATGTTGTGGTATTGGAGATCGGTACCACTAGTTCTTAGGGAGAAACTGGGGAAGAAGTATCTTTGAGTGCTGAGGGAGTGATTGAGGATGCACCTCGTGAGGGGGAAAACTATGGGGAACCTATAGCTGAACGTGGTTCATCTGCTGGGGTTTACTTGGGTGCATCTAGTAAGAGTGAAACTGGGGAAGAAGTATCTTTGAGTGCTGAGGGAGTGATTGAGGATGCACCTCGTGAGGGGGAAAACTATGGGGAACCTATAGCTGAACGTGGTTCATCTGTTGGGGTTTACTTGGGTGCATCTAGTAAGAGGGAATCGTTGGGGGACCTCTTTACTGAACTTGGTTTTTCAGATGTGCTCCACATAGATAGGGAATTAGGATTGGGTTTTGATGCTACTATAGGTGGGGGTACTTTTGCTCAACCCATGCCTAGGGAATAGGATTTCTCAACCCATTCCTCTGCTTCCACAGAGGCAGATGATAAACTCCTATAGCAAATTCGATCCCTAAAAGGATGAGATCTCATTTGAGGAAGGCCTTTGGGAAGCCTATTCCTGTGCTTGCTAACGAACCTATAGTTGATCCTCCTGCTCCTATATCTCAAGCTATTCCTATTTGTATGACCAAGGCTACTAAAAAAATCTTGATAATAGCATAATTGCTTTAGCCACCAAGCGGCCTAGGTTTACAAAAGGTAAATCAGTGCCTCTCCTTGATCCTATTGATATAATGGATGATAAGGTTAAGGCTTCTGAAAGAAAAAGGAAGGGAAAAGGTGTGGCTCCTTCGAAACCACCAAAGAAAAAGGTTAGAAAACTTGTTCCTTCCAGTGGTTCTCCCGGGTCCAAGTTAGTGGATGAGCCCTCTGAAAGTGAAGGAGATGATCATGGAGTTCCCTCATTTGAGTCTCTAGGGGATGGGTACATTGATAAAGGTGAAATTCATGGGGATATGGAGGATTATGGTGACACCATGGATCCCATGGATGACACACTTGATGCTAGGACAACTAGATTAATAAAATTTGGGACGAGGATGGTGGTTAGAGGTAGGGTGATTACTGGCTTTGGGGGGCTGAGATGGGTGAATTGCTTCTTCTGGTGTGAGAACAGGGTTGGACAGACTTTTTCCTTCAAGGTGGTTCTTGGAGGAAAATGGTGCATATGAAAACTCTACAATTCTATGTGAATGCCACTGGTACCTCCTCCATCTCCAGTGTGGTTAGGGATGTCCCTATCACACTTACTCTTGTTATGTTGACCCAAATCTTGGGTGTTCTTAATGATTGTTGTTGCCATTATATGAAAATAGAATGGCTACCATTGGATGGGTTGCCCTCTGTTATGGAGATCACAAGGAAATTTTCCAATGACCCCATATTAGAGGAGCATTCTAGGGTGGACAAAGGTGCTATGCTTCCCTTGCATAAGCTTCTCTTTGATGTGGTGCATAAGATGGTGCTTTCTAGGGAGAAAAAGAAGACTGAGGCCAACTACGTGGACCTCATCTTGATGGAGCTGCTGGCCTCTAGGGTCCCTATTAACTAGCCCAAGCTCATTCTCATCCATATGCATCATTTTTGCAAGCAGGACAGTACCAAGCATGCCTTAGGGTATGGCTTCTGCCTTAGCGATTTCTTTCAGCATTTTGGGGTACTTGTACAAGCCTGACAAGACCAAACCATAGAAGATATAATTGGCATGGTAAACCAGGCGGTTGTACCTAATCCTCGGAGGGGGCCCAATGCACCCTTGTAAAGGCTTTGAGCTATGTTGGCTTCCAAGGATGATGAATCTACAGCCATCCGTACTTCTCACAATGATTCCATGGATAGGCTCCATGTCAACTATATGGCCTTGAGCATGTTGGGTTGGTTGAAGAAAATGCAAAGCTCAAAGCTGAGCTTGCTGAAACCTAAACTGCTATTGAAAGTGAGAAGGCCACAAACTCTGTCAGCCTCAAGGGAATCTATGAGCTACTCAAGAAGGATCCTCCCTCCTCCTCTCAAGACCATCCTTTCTCCTCTATTTAGCCACTCTAGACTTGGTCCTCCCAACTTTTTTTATTCCTACAAGTGCATTTTTTATCTTTTAATTTTGATTATCTATGGTGTACCTGCATTGTGATAATATGTTGGGTTTTAGTTCTAGTTCCAATCTATCTCTTGTGTTTTTGCAAATATATTGCTATAGCTAAATGAGTTCTTGCTTTTAAGTGTTTGCTTAGGTGATCGCCCCAGCGGCCATGAGTGTTTAATTGGTTCTGATTAGGATGTTGTGTGCTTTCACAATATTTTATGATGCCAAAAGAGGAAAAGTGGTACTTGTGTGTTATTTATAATCCATTGTTTCGGCCTGATCCCTCTAATGTGTTTTTTCTGTTGTTTTGCCTAAGAAAATTGACGTGACACAAGTTAAACTCTGCATACAAGAAGCAATGAATTATCATCATTAAAAAAGGGGAATTTGTTAGATCAAGGAAGATTTTGAAGATTGACAAGGATGTGGAACACATGTAGGGAACATGCAACTTTGACATCTTACTCTCAGGCAAAGTCCAACTAGGATCAGGAGAAGGTCAACCATGTGGAGATCCAAATAGCAAAGGGAGTGAAGCGTGTAGATGGAGTGTGTTGATGACGAGAGTCCTACTTGCAAAGAGTTTCTTTTCATAGAGGAATCCCACATAGAAAGAAATCACAAGAAAGGTCGGCATGGCAAAAATCCTAAAAGGAAGAGGATTCCCTATATGGAAGGAAATCTGCACGAAATAAGAAGAAGTTCCACAACTATAAATACAACAAGGGTTTTACAATAAACCCTATGCACTTACACAGATAGCTACAATCAGAACACAATCAAATTGAGTGAGTTCATATTTGAGAGAGTTTTGAGTGAAGATCCAAGTGCAGCCAATATAAGAAACCAGATTGAAGAACCTATTTCATAAGTCTATACTTTACAGTTCTTGAGTTAAGTTGATTGTATTATTTTCATTGAGTTGTAATCACTTATTCCTTAGTACCAGTGAGTTATAAACTTTTTAGGAGGTTAGTATTCAAGTTAGGATAACTCAAAGACTTGGGCGCACAAACCTAGGGAGGTTGTGTGGAGTTAGGAATTAGAGTTTAGTTCCTAGGATTACACCTTTTGTATCTAAACTGTTTTAAGGCTTAGAGTTTAGTGAAGTTGGGTTAAATCCTACAGAGGTGTAGGTCGTGGTTTTTTACCCTTTGCGAGTTAGAGTTTTTCACGTAAAATATTGTGTCTCTACCTTACTTGCTTTACTTTATAGTAATCGACAAAGGAAAAGATCGAATAGCCTGTTCCTTAGGCAAATTAGGGGGTCAGTATTCTAACATAGTTGTTACAGACTTCTAGTCTAGCACGCCGTCGTAGAGTCATTCATAGAAATTTTAAATTAGTGTTACCCCGCTAGAAGTTGATGGTCAAAACGTGCTAAGGCTATTCCCTTCTTTTAGCAAGTTTTCTTAAAAATTAATGAACAATAAGGCTAGTTGTTGTAGCTCAATCACTCATAGCTTATTCAATTTGGTTGATTGTTTGACTTGATGTAGTCATCCCTCATGGGGATTTGTATTCGATTAATAGCGAACCCGAGCTTAGATACATTTTAGAAATTATTCGTATCCACCTATAACTATATTACTTGTCTTTGGGTCATACGATTATCTGTTGTTGCCCTCGGGGATATCATAGTTAGATGTAGAGATACAACCAATGACTTTAGGGGCAATATGCATACTGCCTAAGGGCTATTAAGATGAGTTAAGGCCTACGAGCTACTCCGATTGCCTACGGGGCTATAGTAGAGCCTAGGGGCTATTTTGATTACCTAAGGGACTATCATGAAGCCTGTTCACTCTCAGGATATAATATTTATCTAAAGGGGCTAGATTAAGGCCTACAGGCCACACAGTTTTCTAAGATGGATAGATTGAGGTCAATGGGCCTAACCGTTGCCTTCGTGGCTATACATATACAGTTGCCTTTGGGGATATATAGGTATACCATTGCCTTCAGGGCTATATAGATATACAGTTTCCTTCGGGGCTATGTTAGTTACTTAAGGCTATTGAATTTCCTTTAGGTACATACAGATTGCCTACAGGGCTATGTAAATTTCTGTGGAACCTACCGAGCTTATAGGGGCTCGGTTAGGTTATATTGCTTATTGTTTGTACTTGCTGATCTTATGGAGGCTTGGTTAGGTTATTGTATGATTTGCATCATAAGCAATTAGGATGTATTTTGATGATTCTCAATCTTCTTCTCTAAGTACTTCATTATTTGATGATATGAGCTAGCTCGATTAGAGTTAGCAGACTACTCAGTTAGTTATGATTTGTAAGGTCTAAGTAGAGAATAGGTAGATACATTCTCTCTAACTTCTCACTCCCTATTTGAGTATTTATAGTACTTATGATATCAGTCTCAACTATTTATAGTATCAGGAGCCGGTAAGTACCCTCAGATTATCTTAGACTCTCTTATATGATAACTTATAGTATTTATGACATTTGCTTCTGTTTCAGTTTTCAGTTACTTAAAATATTTGGTATATTATTTCATACTAACACCCTGAGCCTGGGGATGATTCACTCATGCTTGCAGGTCCGGATAGACATGTATACTGGCCTCCTCAGTAAAAGTGCCGAGCTCCAACAGATTGGTCAGCGTCACTTCTTTCAGAGTCGCTAGAGTTTCTGAGGTTTGCTAACTTTTATTATAGATATCTTTTGGGTAGGTCGAGGTTGGTATAATATTTTGGACTTATTGAAATGGTGTGGGTTGAAACCCGAGGGGATCAGGGTGGTATCATACTAGTTGAAATATTTCAGCTGTTGTAGAAATTTTCCTAGTGTCTAGTGCCCCACAATGGCGAGTCAGATACCTGATCGCGAAGAGTTATCGTGATTTGACTAGTGTATTAAGTCAAAATCAATACTTGATTATAGAATTGAGATCATATGCTTATGGGTAATCCAGTTCTAAATTTTGGTGTTTAAGTAGTTTGATCAGGGGTTGACTTTTTTTTTACTTTCCATTGACTTTGAACTAGGCTTCACCTAAAATTATTGAATTGATCCTGACTAGTATAATTGATGTTGTTAATTAATATTGTGCATATATTGAGGGTCATTGGAGCCTGTTTTGGAGAAGATTTGCATATTTCAGATTTAGAAAACTTGTCGGTTTCAAGACAAATAAGACTTTAATCTACAAACTATTTTCTTTTCCAAAAGCAACATTTCTAACTTGCAAAATTATTTTGAAACTACCTAATGATGTGGGGTGAGATGCTATTGAGACATGTATACTATTTTTGAGCTACTAATTAGACTCATAACTAAATAATGTGTTTCTCAAAGAGAAAAATACTAATGTATGTCGTTGTTGTGTATTCCGTTAAGATAACTGATGGAGCCTATGTTGGGGTAGGCCACAGGCCCTCATGAAAGCTAACATGATCACAAGTAATAAAGTGATTGTGAAATAATTAAGTTTATCCATCCCACATGGACTTAATCGCAAATAATCTAGTAAGATGTTATTATGGTTGTGACAATAAGTGTTATCCGATTTGTGAGTTGAATAATTATTGTGCTATAGATTCTACTAATGCGACTAAAGCAATTGTGGGTAAGATTTAGGAGTTTCTAATGAAGTTATAAAGAACTAGAGTTATGTCTCTTGCATAATCCCATCGTATTATATATATGTTCGTTAAGCAAAATTAAGGCATCTACTGAATTGTTGATCTCACAGGATTAATAATTTGGTCATGGAATCTTGCTCCTCTAACCGTCCATCCGAATTAGCCTTTTAACTATATCATTAAGCGGAGATAGTTGAACTAATCTGAATGAAATAAGTTGACATTCTGTATTTGACCCAAGAAGAGCGATCTAGGTACGTCTCCGTCCTAGCTGCAAATTCACCTATAGACGTATCCTACCCTCCTTAACCCACGTTCAATTTCTAGTCTTCGTCACTCGAGTTCCTCTAGAAATTATCCATTTAGCCTATTGGTCACGAAGCAATAGAATAGTAATCAGAAGGTTAAGAGAACAAAACATAATGGTAGATTTTACAAATGCAAACTATATAAATTACGATGTTCATACTATGGCCACAACCCTAGATGAGGACTTTTAGTCACTCATAATTTAATTACAAATCAATAGTATATGTTAAAAATAACCTAAGGGGGTATTTATAGTACTTAAAAACACTTAAGAGATTCCTCCAAGTCGGACTAGGAAAAGGGGAAGATTTTTCCCCTGCTTTCACTGGCTTGCGGCACGAGCCTCCTTTAGTCGCCTCGAGCCTCCTTCAGTCGCCTCGAGCCCCCTTTGCTCGCCTCTGGATTTTTCTCTTAAAGGTGTAAAATTTTGAGGTGTGTATTGTTCAACCCCCCCCCCCCCTCCCCCCTTTGCTTTGGAACTCGCTCTGCGACCCTCTGGCTTTGACTTGGAGTTTTTTTTTTCCCGAAAATCAATCATTTATGCTCCACTTTAGTCCTATTTTAGCTACTTTTATCTAAATTGCATAAAATGCCTCTTATAAGTGATAAATCATACAATCAAGCATAGATCATAAGTATTGAATTAAATTATCCTCAAAAAATAAGGCATAAATATGGACAAAAGTAATAAAAAAATGTATATAATATCCCCACATTAACCTATCAAATAACTAATGAAGTTTTATTTAATATCTTTTAAGAAAATAGACAGCCTTTGGCCGATTTTAAATTATTTTAAAGAAATCAATGAAAGTTTGTCAGATAGTTTGTCAAATTTCTTTTTAAGAAAACTGACGGACATTCATGGTTAATTTCACGCTAAAATGCACAAAAACTATGATCTTTTTTCTTTTCTTTTTTTAAAGAAAACTGACGGACTTCCACCAAATGAGTGGTCTAGTGGTAGAATACTACCCTACCATGGTATAGAGCTTGGTTTGATTCTTGATTGGTTTATTTTAGGGTGTTGTAAATATAATTGTATAATTTAAGAAAATCGACGAACTTCAACAATTTCTTTTTATTTTCTCCCTCGATTTTCATAAAAGATCATCCTTCTTTAATTTAATTATTTGTTGGAGGCTATCCGATATTTTTGGCGATGTTGATGGATTTTTCTCACAAATGTGATATTTTTCTGGCAGATCTCTGTCTATTTATTTTTTGTTGGAAATCCCTATTTACCAACGAGTCTCGGTTGGTTTTTTTCCTAAAAAAATATTTCTTTATTAGCTATATTATCTCACGACTATAGCATGATATTTTCGAATTGTAAAACATATTTGGGAAAAAATATCAAAATCATCCTAAACTATACCCGAAAAGTTAAAGACACACTTAAACTATTATGACGACCTATTACACACATAAACTACTTTAAAGTGAATTTATTTCTACCCTAATGCACATACAACCAGTCAAATAATAAAGAGTGTTTTACACTCGCACCACATCACTGCCACATCAGCTATTATATCAGATATTCAACGAAAAAAAATCATGTCACTTCAATTGTTTCTTCGTCACTATACACCACTAAATCCACCATTAAACCACTATTTCTGCCGCCTCCACCATCATAGATTGCACCACCCACAATCAAATTTATCACCAAAATCATCCCACAACCAATGTCCACCACAAAGATTATAAACAACCACCATAAATTCAACTAAATTTACCTTTGGAATCACATCATCACCATGTTCGCCACAAAAATTACAAAAACCCGCCACAAAATTCAACACTCATACCCAAATTCATCATCGGGATCACAACACCATCACTGCCTCTGTCAAAAATTATAAAGAATCGCCATAAATTCAAGGCCCATCACTAAACCCACATCAAAATCATACCACCACCAATATATTTCAATGTTCACAAAAATTAAACCATCGCCACCACCATCACTATTGAAATTCACAATAATAATCATTATAAAATTTTATTTCACCATCAAATTTATATTACTAAATTATTCACCACTAGATCCACCATTGTTGTCACCATCAAAATTTATCACAATCATAATCATAAATTTCAACTTTCATCACCAAAATCACACCAGTTTCATTGCCAATTATCAAAAATAAAAGATATACTACCATTAATTTTATCACCCATCACCAAATTCATCACCAAATATTATCATCATTACAATTTTTTGTACAAGTTCAAGGTGGAGAATAGTGAAGAATAAGAAGTTGATTAGTGATAGAAAATAAAATGGTTTTGTTAAGAAAAGAGAAGGAGAAGAGAAGATTAATGGCATGAAAAAGAAGAAGTAGAAGAAGAAAAAGAAGAAGTGGCTAGGGTTGTCCATGGAGAATGATTGTATTTTCCTCTTTTTTTTAATTTTAATTTGACTGTGAAAATAAATTCACTCTTGAGTAGTATAGGTGTGTAATAGGTTGTCACAATAGTTTGATTTTATCTTTGACTTTTTAGGTATAGTTTAAGGTGATTTTGATGCCTTTTTCAAACATATTCTATGCATGTTGATGATAAATTGAGCATAATATCATTGACATGAAGCATGTTAGTCTTATTTGAAGTTGTTATTGTTAGCGACTTCCCACTCACATGCAAGTGTACATGTTCGTCCAAGTAATATAGACTGAGTTATCCAAATATCATACCCAAGAGACTTATGACTTAACAAAAATTCTAAACTATTCGTATACCGCTAGAATAAACAAGTATGTAACTAACTGAAGTATGAGTTTATAGTGACTTAAAATCTAAAAACAAATTGAGAGAATTAAAAGTGAGAAAATAAAGATTGTTGTTTCAAGTTTAGAGAGAATTCCAGGGTTTCAGCTTTATTTTACAATCATGAGTAGTATTCCCTTGAATTGACTTATTTGTCTACCTAGTTGCTGATTTCGGAGTTGATTATATGGCTATGGTCTTTCGAACCTCTAATCGCCTATCCAGAATAGCATCACAACTATATCATTGAGCGGATATGCGACATCTTATTACGAACACTTTTATGTATCTTCACGTATAAACCAAACAAGGCGTTCTAGATATATTCCTATCCTAGTCACAAACCTACCCTTTACGTTACAAAAGAGAAGTCTTGCTCCCTATATTCCTCAGTCTATCTTATTGATCCTTCTTCCGAGATCACAACAAAATTATGGTGGCCAGGAATCAAAATACTAAATACATGAATATAAGAACAAATAGTAATGGAAAACAAACTAATCAATCCAACTTTATACTACTAATCATGTGTTTTTAGCGGTAACCCCAGAATAAGGGTTTTTAGCCACTCATGCTAATAAAGAACACAAAAACTATAATTTTCATTCAAAGTAATGGCTAAGAAAAGAAAGAAGAAAAGAAACCTAATGGTGAATTCTATTATCTGCCTTATGCTCTGAAAATACGACAAAACCCTTACAAAAGACGCACAATATTCTATTTATAAGGCTTGAGAAATAACTCATTTTCCTTCTTGGAGTCAGATTAGGAGAAAGCTGAATTTTTTTGTCTAAGTGGCCTTGGCGCGCTGCGCCATTGATGCGCCAGAATCACCCTTCTGAAGTTTGGATGTTGGCGTGGTGCCCCACCAAGGCACCAGACTTGGCCCTCTGTAGTTGTGGCTTTGGGGTAACGCGCCACCAACGCGCCCCAACCCAGGTTTTCCTTGTTTGTTTTCTCTCGAGCATTCCACCTACTTGCTTCCAGGCTTTACTCTTCTGTTTCATATTTCCATGGTCAATTTTCTCTGTCACATTCCCTGCAATCATCTAATCATATGTCTCAGTGCATAATATAGCAATACCAATCAAAACACACACAATATAGTAAGAATGTTCTTAAAACATAAGGTAAATATGGGTAAAATACGATAAATGGGCATATAAATATGCCCAAGATCACCACCCCTATCACGACCTAAATATTGGGCCATGTTGAAAACCTACTCTAATCCACCTAGATAGGAGAATCCTTACCACCCGATCCAATAGTTAAATGCGGAAAATAACAAAACCATAAAGAAAACCTCTTTTCTAAATCAGGAAATCATTAACAACTTTTATTTCAAGAAAATCCTTTACAAAAACTCGAAGACAACCTCCCCAGGACCTAGTCTAAACAGGTACAAGAGCTACTACAGGATAAATACAAGCAAATAATAGAATACACAACTTCCACCATGGAATCGAAGAGTAGAAGCTGCTGGAGATCGCCATAGTCATGTACCTGTAAAACATCACTGATCCTGCAACCAGATTATACCAAAAAGGTATAGCAAGAGTAGTATCAGTACAAACAACACATACTGGTAGGCATCATCGGTCGACCCGAATCCACTACATACCATCATATAAGAAATCAAGAGAAATATGCAACAAGATATACTATCCATTTCCTTTTTTATCTACTTTACACCTCCCTGTTAGTAACGCTAAGAACTTATACGCCTTGTCCCAAACCTTTCTATTCCGTTCTGCTCCCAACTCTATCATTAGCAGGAATTTCCCCTTCTATCCTGGTCAAGCCAAAGGGTCACACATAACACTAGGACTTTCCAAGTCACACTTAACACTAGGACTTCCCAAGTCACACTTAATACTAGGACTACCTTACCAGTTCAATCCCATAGTTTACATTAGTAACTAACCCTGTTAGTAGGTCTGTCACCCTGACTTAAGATCCTAAGTCAACAAACTTGACCCTTAGCCCTTAGCCCATAATAATGGACTACCTGTGAGTTTCTGCGTATTCAAACCCCCAAGGTTTCTTACCCTGGATATCCCGCTGATTCAGGAACTCACAAAATACTAGCATTGTTTTACTAAACCAGTCAAACCTGACTCCCTGGGAACCTTAGTCCCTCTAAGATCACCCATTTTGGACCCGTCAAGAAATACACCACAACACCTCTAGTCTTGTACCCAACTAGCCCAGACATCACCGCTAGCCGACCTTTCGCTCTTGTCAAAAATGGAAAAATCGAGTGTACGCCACTAACAGAATACTACCAGACAACATGAAACAATAAAGTCCATATGACTATCAATAAGACCATCAGTCAACCCCCGGACTCAACAACCATATAAGTCATGGCCAACTACTCAAGTGCCCAGATCACATATAATTGTGTCACACCTTGCAAGCTACCCGGACCTCCCAAGGATCCCTAGGACATCATCTATGCCATTTAACATGTAACTCCAGTTTACAGATGAAACCACATTATCACTTAAACACACCATCCTGACAAACTAAGCTCAAACCCGGACTACCATTCCATTTTCTAATGTCAATCACTATGACCCCACTGGCAGAAGTATGCCCAACTCTCTAATGACTAGACCATATACCCTTATGTTACAAATTACAAGTGCATGGACGGCTCAAGAGTCCCCGAGACAATATCTAACATGTAATGACATCTAGCCATATATATTTCCAGACTTTCAGTCTTCCTTCTAACTTATTAGCCACCTGGAACAGGTTCAACAACCACTTAAATAATGAACAATAACAATAGCATATACCCTTTTCATTTTAAGTAATCCGGACCAGCCAAGGGTCCCTAGACCAACACCTAAGTATTAACATGAAATGACCAGCCCACCCAAGGGCTAACCCCATAATAAAGTGAAATAACCCAGCCACTCAAGGACCTATATGCACAATCACAATTTCAGCAATCAACTCGATCCACTCATGGAATCATCGACAAAACACAATCAACAATGCATAAATAAACCTGTACCAGGCGTGGTACCTGAACCAGCCATTAGTATCCCATACCAGGCATGGTACCCGAGTCAATCGATAGTATCTCGTACAAGGCGTGGTACCTGATAATGTGCCAGTATTCTACGGCATATTTGACGCCTTTAACTAAGAATACTCGCAAGTTTTTAAGCAACCTTTGTGGTTTTTGATGTTTTTATGTTGTATTTGTAGGAAATGGAGACAAGGATAGAAAGGGAGTGAAAAATACTCAAGCTAAGTAACACTGGTTAGGCATGACGGAGGGCCTGACGGCTCGTCACACAAGTGACTGACTGTCAGGGGAGCCACCAAAGCTGGCAGCAGCTAGAGGAGGAACTGGATGTGGGTGACGGTTGGTCTGACGGGCCGTTACACCTGTGACTGACCGTCAGCCAAGCCGTCAGGATGAGACAGCCAGGCACGAATTCATTTGATAGTGGCGATGGTTTAAGTGACGGTCCGTCAACAGGCTGCCGAACCATCAGGGAAGCCGTCAAGTTAGAGCTAATAGAGATCATGCACTGGATAGTGGAGACGGTTGGAGAGACGGCCAGTCACACGCATGACGGTCCGTCAGGCGACCCGTCAAGGCGAAGCGGGATTTCGAAAATTCTATTTTTGGACTTTATTTCCTGGACTGCTATAAATACCCAGTGTTAGGGTTATTTTATTATTCATTAACTAATACTTTGTCAGACGTTTTTGAACAAGTTTGGGAAGAGAAAACATGACACAAACACATTTTTTTCTTCTTCTTCCATTGTTCTTGGGATTTTCACCATTGGTGCTGGGATTCTACGAAGTTCAAAGTAAAGTAATAATTTTCTATTCTTACTTTCTTCTCATATGAATACTATTATTTCTTTACTTCGTTTTTCTAGCATGAGTGGCTAAACTCCCCACAACTAGGGTTGTGGGATCCATGGAAAGAGTAACAATGTAGATTCCAGGTAGTGTAGGGTTCAATTTATATGTTGTCACGTTGTTAATTATTCGTTATTTACGTTTTCTAATGGTTGCAAACATTAGAACATACCTAGGTTTGATTTGCTTGAACAAAGAGATTAAAATCGGGACATTTGATTAACTATGAGGATTCGAGACTATCAACTCTCGTCTTATGATTAATGCTGTAACTAGATTAATCTACTTGATGTTTAGGATTGAAATAATAAAGTTCACCTTTTCAAGTTCGAGAGAATTGAAAAGGAAATTCGTCTAATTGGTTGAGAAACATTTAAATGATACCATTAATTCAATCACATCGTGATATACATATAGAAAGAACCCGGTTAAGCTTTGAGTCAAAATTGTTGCGACGCCATGGTGAGCACTTCCCTAGTTCATTCTCACATTGATTATAAACTCTTGAAAATTTGTTGCTTGTTAGTTAACTTGTGCGATTTTGACATTTAAACCCCCCCCCCAAATTACCGGAAACTATCAATTACTAGTCAACTAAATTACTAACGACTTAATTTACACTTTATTCCCTATGGGATCGACCCCAACCTTGGTTGGGTTGTATATTTGATGACGATCGCTTATGCTTCTTAATTGGAGTTATAATTTAGGCGTATCAAATTTTGGCGCCATTGTCGGGGAATACGGTTGTTTATTAAGTCCGGTGTGTTTATTTGACTCTTAGTCATACTTTCCTGACTTACTTTTGTTTGTTATTTTTGTTATATTTTTACAGGGTACATAGTTGTGCATGCCAAGTACCCGGCGCTTGGGTAAATCAACATTACCTTATGATCCCGAGCTTGCTAGAACGTTAAGGAGAACCATGAATGCACAACAACAAGAGGCAGCCAGACTCGCTGCAGCTCAGCGAGCCCAACAACATTTGAATGCTGATGATATTGAGGATGATGTTGGGATGGAGGAAGAGGTTGTAGTGGGTGAGGGCAGACCAGCTGATATTGTTAACAACAATGCTCCAGCCTATCAGAGGCCACAATAGCGAGGTAGAGGTCGACAGCACCCAAGGCAGTATGCTTTGGATGATGATGAGGATATCGACTTGGATGGAGTTGGTGCTACGGGCGCCATTGTTCTCCATCCACTATCACCTGGAGCGAAGTTCAATATTACTAGTATGATGATTCAACTGTTGAACTTAAAGGAACTGTTCCGTGGTGTTGCGGGTGATGATCCAAACCGACACCTGATGAATTTTGTGGGTATCTGCAAGTCGTTCAAATTGCCTGGAGTAAGTCAGAAAGCGATCAGGCTTAGGTTGTTTCCGTTGTCTCTGTTTGATGAGGCAGCATTATGGTTGACAGAGCTAACCCCCGACTCTATCACAACCTGGGGAGAGTTGAAAGGAGCTTTCCTAGAAAGGTTCTTTACTCCCTCCAGGATGATGCAGTTGAGGGATGAAATTAGCAACTTCAGACAACAACCTCATGAGGCTTTACATGAGACTTGGTTGCGGTTCAAGAAGAAGCTGACACAATGCCCGAACCATCAGTTGACCGATAATTTCCTAATGCAGACATTCTACAGGGCACTGAATTCGGGTACCAAGCCGACACTGGATAATGCAGCAGGTGGAGCATTTATGGGTCTTACCTTTATTGATGCCACAGCTATTTTGGACCGGCTCACTAAAACCAACAGGGCCTGGCATACACGGTATACAGAGGTAGCCGCTAGCACTTATATAGTCGGTATGACAGCGAAACAACGCAGGAAGGAGGAAGAGCGGGACCAAGATATGGCCCATCTGAAAACGCAAATGGACCTACTGACAAAGAATTTGTTGTCAGGAGGTATTGAGAAAATGAAAGTTGTGGGTTCCCAGGGTAGAGCAGCAGAGTCTGAATCTGATGAGGAGGCTAATTATTTGGGGGGTTTCTAGGCCAATGGCCAGGGAAACCAAGGTCGGAACTATCAGAAGGACAACTACTATGAAAAAGCTGGCTACAGAGATCGTGATCAGGGGAACTGGACGAATAAAACTGATAGAGGTGGGTTGTACGTACCACCTGGTAATCGGGAAAGAGCTAGCAATGAGACAGGGACGTCCAAATTGGAGAATATGATGGCGAAGATGTTGTTGAAGGTGGAATCTACTGACTCTGGAGTCAAGGAAATGAAATCTGAATTATCATCAATGAGTCATTTGCTGAATTCTCATTCCACCTCAATCAAGCAGCTAGAGCAACAAATGAGTCAAGTCTCGGCGTCTCTAAATCAAAGGAAAGTTGGTACATTGCCGAGTGACACAATTTAAAACCCGAGAAACGACAGGAATTGTATGGCGATCACCACCAGAAGCGGTAAGACATTACCAGAATCACATCCGATAATTCAAAAGCAGAAAGATGATGTTATTGACTAAGAAGAGCTCATTGATGATGAAAATGGGAGTGATGAGGGTGTGGGTGTTCAGGTTGAAAAACCCACTTTGGTAGATGATGATTCTAAATTGCTCACGGAGAAGCGCAAGGAAGTTGAAAAACTTCCAAAGCCTCTTCCTTCTTTTCCTCAGAGGATCAAAAAGAAGGTGGAAGACGGGAAATTCCACAAGTTTATCACCATGCTCAAGCAGATCTCCGTGAATATCCCTCTGATGGATGCACTTGAACAAATGCCCGGTTATGCCAAGTTCATGAAGGACTTGATCACAAAGAAGAGGTCGGTAAGTTTTGAACCAGAAGACAACCTCTACCATTGTAGTGCCATTTCATCAAGGTCGCTAGTCCAAAAGAAAGAAGACCCGAGTGCATTCACTATTCCTTGCACCATCGGGGAGTTTAATTTTGCAAAAGCTCTTTGTGACTTGGGGGCTAGCATAAACTTGATGCCGTTGGCTATCTATCGGCAGTTGGGCTTGGGAGCCCCCAAACCGATGACTATGAGATTGTTGATGGCTGATAGATCGGTTAAACGGCCGGTGGGTATTTTGTATGATGTACTTGTGAAGGTGGGAAAGTTCATCTTTCCGGCAGACTTCGTGATTTTAGACTGCGAAGTGGACTTTGAAGTCCCTATTATTTTGGGACGACCCTTCTTGGCAACCGAAAGAGTATTAGTAGATATGGAGAGCAACGAGTTGACTTTCAGGTTGAATGATGAAGTAGTGAAGTTTAATGTGTGCAAGTCAATGAGGCAATCGAGGGACATGAATGTCATCTCGGTTATTGATGTTGTTGCCAAATCTGATGTGATTGTTTTTGTTGAAGAGAAATTTGTTGTAGAGATGTTGGCAGCGGTCATGATGAACTTCGATGATGATGACATCGAAGATTATGAAGAAATTGTAAATGCTGTGGTTGAAATAGGGTCATATTGTTACGCCCCAAATAAATTAGATCTTGACTTGAAGAACAGGCCGACACCTCCTGCAAAGCCTTCTATTGAGGAGGCGCCGGTGTTAGAGTTGAAAGAGTTGCCAGGCCATCTGAGGTATGCATTTTTAGGTGATAAAGATACCTTACCTGTGATCTTTGCGACAGACCTTGTGGAAACACAAGTTGAAGCTTTACTGTCCATACTGAGGAGACACAAGAGAGCAATCGGTTGGACCATTGCGGATATTATTGGCATCCCACCAGGTACTTGTACTCATAAGATACAGCTAGAAGAAGATTGCACTCCCACCACCGAGCACCAGCGAAGACTGAATCCGCCAATGCAAGAAGTGGTGAAGAAAGAAATCATCAAATGGCTCGATGCTGAAGTGGTTTACCCAATTTCTGATAGCAAATGGGTAAACCCAGTGCAATGTGTTCCTAAGAAGGGAGGAATGACTGTGGTAGCTAATGAAAAAAATGAGCTGATTCCATTAAGACCTGTCACGGGGTGGCGAGTCTGTATGGATTACCGAAAGCTCAACTCCTGGACTCTCCGTGATCATTTCCCCATGCCCTTTATGGATCATATGCTGGATAGATTAGCTGGCAGGGGTTGGTACTGCTTTTTGGATGGATATTCGAGGTACAACCAAATATCTATCACCCCGGAAGATCAGGAGAAAACCACTTTCACCTGCCCCTACGGTATGTTTGCTTTTAGACGCATGCCCTTTGGTCTTTGCAATGCTCCTGCAATATTCCAAAGATGCATGATGTATATATTTTCTGATATGGTGGAGAACACATTGGAAGTCTTCATGGATGACTTCTCTTTGGTGGGTGATGCATTTGATGATTGCTTGACTAATCTGGGTCAAGCATTGCAAAGGTGTGAAGATTCAAACCTCGTGCTGAACTTGGAGAAATGCTATTTCATGGTGAAGGAAGGCATTGTATTAGGGCACAAGATATCTATGAGAGGTCTAGAGTTGGATAGAGCCAAGATAGAAGTCATCGAGAAACTACCTCCACCCATCTCAGTAAAGGGTGTGAGGAGCTTTCTTGGTCATGCCAGATTCTACCGAAGATTCATTAAAGATTTCTCTAAGATTGCTAACCCTTTGTGCAGGTTGCTTGAAAAAGAGACTAAGTGTGTATTTGATGCTAAGTGTTTGAAGGCGTTTGAGTGCCTGAAAGAAAAGTTAGTGGATGCTACTATTATAATTGCCCCGGATTGGTCCAAATCGTTCGAAGTAATGTGTGATGCAAGTGGTGTTTCACTTGGAGCTGTTCTGGGACAGAAGCGAGACAAACTTTTTCACCCCATTTATTATGCTAGTAAAGCATTGAATGGGGCACAAAAGAACTACACGGTGACAGAACAGGAGATACTGGCTGTTGTATACGCTTTTGAGAAATTCAGAGCGTACTTACTTGGTACAAAAGTGGTGGTGCACACAGATCATGCAGCCTTGAGGTATTTAATGACCAAAAAGGATGCAAAGCCTCGACTAATCCGATGGGTATTATTATTGCAGGAATTTGACTTTGAAGTCAAAGATCGGAAAGGTTGTGAAAACCAGGTGGCGGATCATCTGTCCAGGCTTGAGAGGGAAGAGAAAGTAGTTGATAAACCGGAGATTGATGATGCATTTCCGGATGAGCAGGTGATGGCCGCGTCACTTGATAATGTGCCTTGGTACGCCGATTTTGCAAATTATGTGGTGAGTGACATGATCCCAGAAGATTTGAACTTTCACCAGAGGAAGAAATTTCTCCATGATGCAAGTAAGTTTTTCTGGGATGAGGCGTATTTATTCCGGTTGTGTGCTGACAACATAGTAAGGAGATGTGTACCGGAAGTGGAAATGACAAGCATCTTGCAAGCTTGTCATTCGTCCCCAGTTGGAGGGCATCATGCAGGTAACCAAACAGCCCAAAAAATCTTACAGTGTGGTTATTATTGGCCGACAATGCAAAAAGATTCATATGAATTTGCCAAATTCTGTGATCAATGCCAATGAAGAGGAGCAATCTCTCGTCGACAAGAGTTGCCAATGTCCACTATTTTGGAGGTTGAGTTGTTCGACGTATGGGGGATAGATTTCATGGACCCTTTTGACAGTTCTTATGGGAATCGTTACATCTTGGTAGCAGTTGATTATGTTTCAAAGTGGGTAGAGGCGGTTGCTTTGGCCGATAACGAAGGGAAGAGTATGGTGGCTTTTCTAAAAAAAACATCTTTGCTCGGTTTGGCACCCCTCGCACGATCATAAGTGATGGAGGGTCACATTTTTGCAATAAGGTGTTCCGGGCTGCTCTAGCAAAGTATGGGGTGAAGCAACACAAAGTAGCCACACCTTATCATCCCCAAACAAGTGGGCAAGTCGAAGTGTCGAACCGTGAAATTAAAGAGATATTGGCAAAGTCTGTGAATGTGAACCAGCGAGATTGGGCAAGAAAGCTGGATGACGCACTCTGGGCGTACCGAACAGCGTTTAAAACGCCAATAGGTATGTCTCCTTAAAAATTTGTTTTTGGTGAAGCTTGTCACTTGCCCGTAGAACTTGAGTACAAAGCCCTTTGGGCGCTCAAAAAGTTAAATCTCAGTTGGAAAGTTGCATCGGAACTAAGGTTGGAACAATTGAATGAGATGGATGAGTTCCGATTGAGAGCATATGAGAGATCCGCTCTCTACAAGGAACGAATGAAGCTATACCATGACAGAAGAATTGAGAAAAGGGAGTTCAAAGTTGGTGACTTGGTATTGCTGTTCAACTCTAGGTTCAAATTATTTCCCAGAAAACTCAAATCCAAATGGTCTGGGCCATTCAAAGTACACCAAGTGTTTCCATCCGGTGTGGTTGAACTCAAAAATACGGATGGTGAGTTGTTCAAAGCCAATGGGCAAAGGGTGAAGCAATATCTGGGCCTCCCAGAGGAGGTACATAGTCTGTCTCTGGTGTATGTTGATGAAGTTTGAGTAATCAAGATACCCGCGTCGTGCCGCGACGTTAAATCAGGCGCTGTATGGGAGGCAACCCATAAATTGTTGTTGTACTATGATTTTAGGAAAATTTGTTTTGTTAGAATTGGTTAATTTGTGTGTTAAATGTGCAGGTACAAAAAGGTGGAAATAACAGTGTGTTCTGTCTATGGGTGACGGATCCTTTTGGTGGGTCGTCAACCGAGTGACGGACCGTCACACAAACCGTCACAGTTGAGCAAATATTTATCTCCACTGTTTGGTGGTGAAGGTGAGAGTGACGGACCGTCACAGCTTTGGTGGACCGTCATTCTAGGTCGTCACCAAGGCACTAAAAAAGGGGTCACTGTTTATGCAAGACGCACCCACTGACGGGCCGCCAGGTAGTTGACGGACCATCACAAGGGTCACCACATCAGGTAAGTTTATTTTTATCTTTTAGAGTTGGTATCGCCTCGACCCAAAACCAACCCGACCCGCTACGCACCTAAACCCGTTTAAATATATTGAAACGGTTCCCTCACTTTCCTTCATCTTACTTCATCTTCTTCATCTTCCCACTCCTATTATATTCTCAAACTCCAACCCTCCATTAAAGTCAAAACCCTCTCTTCCCCAAGCAAATCCCACATCCCCATCATCCCTTTTTCGCTAGTCGTCCAAAACGCAAGAACCAACAATTTCCCGTCAAAGAATAGTGTTGTCCATCGGTTCGTGTAAATCAAAAAGGAATAGAAGTTTTCTTCTCACTAACAAATCCAAGGTATGATTCTAAACTCTTCTTCGTTTGAATTATTGATTAGTATTATGACGGAATAAAAAGGAGGAAATCATTGGTTTTGTATATTTGTGGATTAGTGATGATGTGAATGTTGTTGGGTATGGGTGTTGTTGTTGTTTGAAATTGTAAATTTGACATGGGTGAAGTCTTGAGTAACCCATGGGATTAAATAGATTATGGGTGGTGACTTTGTGAAACCAAATTTCACCAAGAATGGGAAAACCACTAATAGAACACAAAGTGTTCAAGGAAATGCCTCAAAGAGAGTAAAACATCCACAGTTGACGCTGTCTTAGTTTAACGGTTGGCATGACGGCCCGTCACACATGTGACGAACCGTCAGCTAGGCCATCAGCAATAACCAGTTTCACTGTCTAAAAGTGACGGCCGGTGTGACGGTCTGTCACCCCTGTGACTGACTGTCACCCAAACTGTCATTCCGAGACAGTGGCATTTTCTTGGTGTTTTCCTATTCTCATGTGTTCGAACTTGTTCCCGTGCAGGTACATAGCTCCCAAACAACAACCACCTCGCGGTCAAGCTCAAAAGAGGAAAGAAAGAGCCGCTACCACTCGGACCCTAGTAGATGAATTGGATAGCGAAGAAGAAGCAGTTGAAGCCCCGACCTACCAGACTAGGCTATCCAAATGAAGAAACACCCAAGTCTCCCGGTCTGAAGAGGAGAGTGGGTCATCTAGCAGTAGGTCGGGGGTGATAGTGGATCTGAAGAAAGTGGTAGCTCCAGCCCCAGTCCGGAAGAGGTAAGTGGTACTGAAGCCACCAAAAATGCAGAGAGGGCCCCCATGGATAGAGAATTGATCCGGTGGGCATTTGAGGGTGCCCGGAAGCACTATCTTGACGGTCTTACCAAAACAATGTCGAGGAGCCACAAAAGACCGATAGCTGAAGAAGTGCAAATGATTACCACGGATCTGCCAGAATACCCAGTTCTTCAGACACAGTTTCATAGGTACCAGCTTGAGTAGATGAGCTCACCTCCGGGATTCTATTATCCAGAACTAGTCTGGGAATTCTATGCCAACTATTTGGCACTGTTAGAGAGAAAATGTGAGAAAGGAAAAGGGGTTAAATCAGCACCAAGGCAGGACAGGGTTCTGGTTCGGGGTAAACAAGTAAACATCTCCCGAGAGACGATTAACAGAGTCCTCTTCGGCCCTGAATACATTCCTCCACCTGATGTGCCGGAGTTTCATGATAAGATTTCCAACACATACTCGCAGAGACCATGTTAGCACGGACATTGACTGATGGCTCACCATCTTGGCTAACTCAGAGGGGACGGATATCGAAGCAATCACTAAGCTTCGTAGCAAAGTTCTGGTGGGCTGTTGTGCGGTACAGGCTATTTCCTACAGGTGGAGATGCTAATCTGGATGAGGGAAGAGCCATCCTTGTGGAAAGTTTGATAGTCGGGTACGTCATCAATTTCGGAATGATAATTGCAGACGAGATGTGGACCAGGGCCATGAAAAATACTTCTTCTTTGTCGTTCCCGTGTCTGGTTACTGAGTTATGCAGGCGTGCGGAGGTACCGATATTGGATGGTATTGATGATCAAGTGACAGCGTCATCCAAGCAAAATATTGACAAATCAAAGGATGACACTAAGTTTGACATGAGGATTCATAAGCCTCAGATTTTTGAGGAACCAACCACAACCACCTCCGAGGCGACCGACACTCCATCAGGCACAGAGATTCCACTTGCGGTGTTTGATCTGAAGACTTCACAAACAACGAGAGTTACTACCGAAAGCTCTGTCACTGCAGCAAGGCCTCCTCTACCACTAGAATATCACATGAATCCCCAAAATTTTGCTAAAATGGTGCAGAAGCAGAAACAGATGGATAAACAAATTACCGCTTGGACGGACTTGTTCAAACCCACCATTGATGAAGCAATACGGAAGGTTCTGAAGCCATTTGAGGGACTGCGTGCAAGGGTCAATGCTATGGAAACTCGGATGGAGGCAAGGCTAAATGAAATGAGCATCCCGGACCTGGCAAGGTTTGATGTGGAACTGAAGAAGGTAAAGGATGAAATCACCACCCTCAAGCAAGAAAAAGCGCCTTATGATGAGACTTAGAATTTCGTGGACTTGGAAGAAGAAACCATGATAGTGGATTTGATGGGTCAGCCACTGAGAATTAATGAACCCCAAGCAAGTAAAAGTGGGGTAAAGAAGTCAAAGAAGAGAAAGCACAGAAAGAAATCAGCCGAGGAGGACGAGTTAGAGATTGCAAAGCAGCGGTCAGTGGTAGACGAGCAGCTGCAGCAGGAAAGAGTGCGTGCCCAAGCAGGTGGGGCATCATCCAGTGCAGTACCGGAGTCTGGAGAGACTCCAAATGTTGATGAGCTGAGTACGCTGACCGAAACCGGTGTCACTGTTCCTCATACCGAAGCCTAGGCTTCACAGGTACCCCTATTCCTTTGTTCTCTATATCTGTTTCGATGAGCATTGAGGACAATGCTAGATTCTTTTGTTGGGGGTAGGGGTATCACCACCGAAGGTTTTTGTTGTCGTGCTTCTTTTCCTTCGGTGTGCTATCTAGTAGAACCGGCATGTTTAGGTTGTTTTTACTTTTATTATTGGGTGATGTTGTAGCAAGCATGGCTGTGAATGGTTAAAATAAAAAGGATCCCCCTCCGAAAAAGTTGTTTTTTGTACTTGTGTGTGGAAAATTAACTGTTATGGATCCTTGAGTGTCTTTGTATGCATGTGCGAAGAACGATCTTGTTTAGGCTGAAGTGTTGTTTCAATGATTGGTAGTGGTATGGTTTCCTGATGCGAAGTGTGTGTGAGCTTTTTGTTGAAATTCTTACTCTGTGCATGCATCTAGAACTTGCCCGGTCTATTTTGTTGAAGTTGGAAGCTAGTTGCTTAGGAAAGGATCACATACCCTTTTTGCGTATAGTCCACTTATCCCAAAAGACCGCCCAGATGTAAATAATCCCTTTGACCCCTGTTTGAGCCTTGATTGACCCCGTTCTTTCTATACCCTATCACTGTCCCTTTTTAATCTTAGAATCCCTATTTTGGCCCCAGTCCCCCTTTGGACATCGTGCACCTCAACTCAGGCAATCAGCCTAAGTTGAGGGTGGCTATTGTAGCAGGAAAGTGATAAGAAGAAAAATAGGAGGGAAAAGAGTGGTTGTGGATAGAATGGAAAAGTGCGGGTGCGTGCCTAGAAAAAGAAAGAAAAAGAAAAGAAATAGAAAGAAAAGAGAAAGAAAAAGAAATGAAAAAGGAATTGTCAAAATGAAAAGGCCGTATCCGTAGCTAAAGAGGAGGAAATAAAAGGCGAATAAAGTTGGATGAGGATAGTTTAGTGGAAATAGTGTGTCAGCGATTCCAAGGAGGGCTTAGTCACTAATCCCTAAATGTACCCTACCTACACCCGAAGCCTCATTACAAGCCTTAACAAGTCCTGTAGTGATCCTGAGCGACTTTCTGAACAATGAAAATAGAATAGTAAGGGCAAGCCTATGGCATCGCATGTGCATCATTTGAAACCATTTATGAGCGTGAGCGTCTTACTTAGTTCCGAAACTCTTTGTGTGGGACTTCCTTATAGTGAGGGCATCGGGATTTCAATATTACTTTCTGATTGTTGGGATAGCGATTCATGTATATGTAGAATGTTCAGTCACATTGGAATGACACCCTTGGATCCTGACGAGTTAGCTTTTCAGAACACTTTTGTAGTACCGGGGGAGCTTGGTTTGAATTGCTTGAATCATTGATTAGCCATGGTTTCTAGAAACATGTTTTATAGAGTCGTAGTTGAGTCGTCAGTTTTGTTTTTGTTGTCATGTTGCTTGAGGACAAGCGAACGTTTTAAGTTGAGGGTGTTAATGTGCCGGTATTCTACGGCACATTTGACGCCTTTAACTAAGAATACTCGCAAGTTTTTAAGCAACCTTTGTGGTTTTTGATGTTTTTATGTTGTATTTACAGGAAATGGAGACAAGGATAGAAAGGGAGTGAAAATACTCAAGCTAAGTAACACTGGTTAGGCATGACGGAGGGCCTGACGGCTCGTCACACAGGTGACTGACCGTCAGGGGAGCCACCAAAGCTGGCAGCAACTAGAGGAGGCACTGGATATGGGTGACGGTTGGTCTGACGGGCCGTCACACCTGTGACTGACCGTCAGCCAAGCCGTCAGGATGAGACAGCCAGGCACTGATTCACTGGATAGTGGCAACGATTTAAGTGACGGTCCGTCAACAGGCTGAAGAACCATCAGGGAAGCCGTCAAGTTAGAGCTAATAGAGATCATGCACTGGATAGTGGAGACGGTTGGAGAGACGGCCAGTCACACGCATGATGGTCCGTCAGGCGACCCGTCAAGGCGAAGCGGGATTTCGAAAATTCTATTTTTGGACTTTATTTCCTGGACTGCTATAAATACCCAGTGTTAGGATTATTTTATTATTCATTAACTAATACTTTGTCAGACGTTTTTGAACAAGTTTGGGAAGAGAAAACACGACACAAACACATTTTCTTCTTCTTCCATTGTTCTTGGAATTTTCACCATTGGTGCTGGGATTCTACGAAGTTCAAAGTAAAGTAATAATTTTCTATTGTAAGAATTCTTTCTTCTCATATGAATACTATTATTTCTTTACTTCATTTTGCTAGCATGAGTGGCTAAACTCCCTACAACTAGGGTTGTGGGATCCATGGCAAGAGTAACAATGTAGATTCCGGGTAGTGTAGGGTTCAATTTATATGTTGTCACATTGTTAATCATTCGTTATTTACGTTTTCTAATGGTTGCAAACATTAGAACATACCTGGGTTTGATTTGCTTGAACAAAGAGATTAAAACCGGGAAATTTGATTAATTACGAGGATTCGAGACTACCAACTCTCGTCTTATGATTAATGTTGTAACTAGATTAATCTACTTGATGTTTAGGATTGAAATAAGAAAGTTCACCTTTTCAAGTTCGAGAGAATTGAAAAGGAAATTCGTCTAATTGGTTGAGAAACGTAGATGATACCATTAATTCAATCACATCGTGATATACATATAGAAAGAACCCGGTTAAGCTTTGAGTCGAAATTGTTGCAACGCCATGGTGAACACTTCCCTAGTTCATTCTCACATTGATTATAAACTCTTGAAAATTTGCTGCTTGTTAGTTAACTTGTGCGAATTTGACATTTAACCCCCCCCCCCAAATTACCGGAAACTATCGATTACTAGTCAACTAAATTACTAACGACTTAATTTACACTTTATTCTCTGTGGGATCGATCCCAACCTTGGTTGGGTTCTATATTTGACGACGACCGCTTACGCTTCTTAATTGGAGTTGTAATTTGGACGTATCACCTGAGCCAACCAATTATGTATTTCGTACCAGGCGTGGTACCCGAGCCAACCAAATGTCATACACAATCCAACAAGTCAATATTTAATGAAAAAATACACTTGTAAGCCAACAAGCAATAAACCCAGTTCATTTCACATAATTGACACCCAGATAATTAGACATTCACGATTCCATACCCTAAGCATGCAATACTCGTACAATACTAAGCTACAGTTACATAAACACATATTTGCATTGGGAAAACAATAACCATTACCCAACAATCGGGTTCATAACCCCCAACCTTGAAATCCTGTCCCAAGACTAATTCTCGGGTTACACTCTAGACACATATAGTCACAATAACACATCTAGAACCCTTCATTAAAAACAAATACAGTTCAGGGAAAATATCCCCTAACATTGAAATCCCATCCTTCCTGTTTATTCCATTCCCCTTATTTGAGATCATCTCAAAAACCCGCTATAACCAACCACTTATTTAATTCACAATATTTTTGGTTCCCTAAACCTACCCAACAATCTAATTTTCCTAGATTCTAACATCACACATCAATTAACAAATATAAATAGCCTGAAATGAAATACATTACCCTAACCCCCTCATTCCCATTCCAAAAATCTAACCAAACAATACAATATTCCTCCAGACTCCATGGCCGAAGGCCTAAGCATGAATCCTCCTATCATTCTACACAATAATACGCAAGAGAATATAGGTCTACAATTACTCAATTAAATCTAGCCTACCTGGACGACAAGCATCCGCTGCAAAGGTCTGAACCATAAAATCTAGCTCCGTGAATGATATTCCTGATGGAAGATGGACCTAGAATCCATGGTTTTGCCCTTCCTTAGCTGAAATCTTCCCTCCCCATGGCTCCCAAGCTTTGAAGCAGTCTAGGAGGGTTTCTGGAGCAACCCTCATCTGTTTTTAACTGAAGAAGAGAGAATGGATTATAAAACCCATTTCTAGATTTTCTGGTCCCATCATTCCGCTATAGCGTCCTGCCAACCGCTACTGCAGTACTGCTATAGCGCCCTAATTTTCGCTACAGCAGCCTTAGCTTTTCAGCATGGATAGTTTTCAGTAAAACAGTCATAACTTTTTACTCGGAAAGCAGATTAAGAAACGGTCGGTGGTGTTGAAAAGAGGACTCAGAGATCTTTAGTTTGGTAGTTATTGGGACCCCTAGCTCCTTATATTCTAGGAGGAATACTCGTTTAAAGTTAACCCTAGTTTGAATTTAGCCCGAAACTAAATCGATAAGGAAACTTTCAGCTTAACTTTGTGCTAGGAGTATTGTATGACCTTAGTACATACCAAATGTACTCGCATACTAAATAATTAATCCTAACTCTTATTACAAATGAGATACATCTGCCTTGACCATAGATATTTTCAGTAACGATGGAATAGGTCGTTATAACCCCACACTTAATTCTTTGTTCATCCTCGAACAACTTACTACCCATCTATGCTATACTTCACTATAAACGCCTAAGAAACTTTCCACCCTCACTTGCAAGCAACTAGACAATTTTTAATCATGCTTTTGTAGTCCATTCATCAAGCAACATACACACAACCTTTTGAGCAGTACGACCTTTCACTTGAAACAACACACCCTCTCTAGCCGACTCTTTACCACAATACCAGGCCAACGTGTTCATGTATAAATAAAGCAAGCAATAATACTACCAAGCATATGTCATGGGTGACCTCGCTATTTTAGTACTGCTCCTATTTCCTTCACACAAATTTTATTTCAATGGAGCATTTTGAAACATTAAAGCACTCACTCTCTCAAACGACATTTCAAATATATCATAACATGCCATAGACTTGCCCTTAGTGTATTGTGAACTCAAAAAAACACTCACATTCATGGAATCAAAAGGACTTTCTTTTGATTATAATGTCGACTTCGGGACGGGTAGGATACTTTTAGTTGCAAAGTGACTCTTTTACCTATTGCACATGTTCAAGACACTACACTCAACTCCCTCTTTCTCATTTTTCATTATTTCCTCCTATGTTCACATCTTCTTGCATTACCACTTATTTTATCTAGTTTCCGCCTTTTAGTTTATACGTACTTGTTGCTAGCAAACCTTTGTATTTTCTCACTTTTTTTTTCTTTTTTTTTTGCATGAATCCTAAAAACAAACACTTTTCAAATTTAACCGGGCAACATATCTTTCTTTCACTACATTTACTTTTCCTTTTCATTTACCCTTCTCTTTCCATTCCCCTCTTTTCTTTTTCAACATTTTTTAAATTATGCAGCGCATTAGGGACTTTTATTTGGATCAAATTAACATAGGATATCAACAAAATGGGTAGGCTCATTGTGCAGCTTAATAAAGAAATAGGCTTCAAGGCTCAAAGGGGCTTCACTGGTAATGTCAAGGTGTCATAAATAATCATCAAAGAGACAAGAAAAAGGGCTATACAAGGAAATGCCTTAATCATATCCCACAAACTCCATGATAGTCAACTATCACACACACACGGGGCAAGTTTTAGATGATACTTTATGCAAGAAACTAGTCAAAAACCCACCACTCAATGGCACCATGATTCATGTATCGGAATATTAAACTTGCATGCTCATACATAAATACATTAAGTAATTTTTTACAATTAAGCCCATATCTTCATTCTTCGAGTCCAAGTAAAGAACCTATGTATCTCTAATGAAATTCTTGCCCACTTGCATGACTTCACATGAACTACCCATGACGTCTAGCTAAGACTCCAAGTGGGATTTCAAAGTTCCAAAAGCAAGGCTCTTATTCCTATAATCCTATGACTAATTTTTTCTTAAGACGATCATCATCCATCCATCATCGGGACAGTCATTACTACTATGAATCATCTAAAAACAAAAAAATCTATCCTAAAAAAAATCTACCCAGTTCAAAGGGACTATCCTCAGGAAAAGAACTGAAAACAAAAGTCGAGGAACCCAACCTAATTAAACAAAAAAAACATAACTATCTACAATCATACTCAATCACGAAACAATCATCACAATACAACCATACATCACCTACTACATACATACTCAAGATTTAGTAATGAAAATCAAAGGAATTCTATTCCCCCACCCCCCACTTAAACATGGCACTATCCCCAATGCTTCAATTTAGTACAAAAGTAAAGAGTGAGAGAAGGAACTCTCTGGGACTCTAGGCGTCATCCTCATCATCATCAGGAATGAATTCCTGATCCTCTTTAGCTGTGGTATTGTCAACTTCCATAAAAGTTGTGCCTGCATCATCGACCTTATCATCCTCATCATCATTCATGGCATGTATGGTAGGTTCATCATTATCTAATAGCTCTTGAAATGCAGGGCCCATCCTGTACATGTACATGAAACTATCGGTTAATGGGTATCGGTCTCTCATTGTATCCATCTCCTCATTGGTCGCAGGTCGGCCACAAATCCTTAATTGCAACTCTGCCATCCCAAACATCCTTCCCATCCAACTATTATCCCTCGCCTGACGATCAACATTAGAGAGCACAGGCCCCTGTGAAGTGTCTTAGGTCTTGGTCTTTGTGATATCCACTTTCTGACTCACCAAATAAGGAACTATGGGAGGGCATAGGTCATGAATCTCTTCCTCGACATCATCCTTTCTCAAAAATCGAGTCATCAACCCGACATAGCAATAGCACCACCTTTTATTATTTCTAAATTTCATCATGTTGTGACGCATAATGGAAGCAACATTGATAGGCAACCCTTTCATCAGCTAATATATGAGAACCACACTCTTTTTGGTAACCTCAGAAGTATGCTTGCATTTCAGGAGGGTACTCAAGACAATTTTCAACCACACTCGTGCCTCCTGATTCAAGTATGCATAATGCAAAGTGGCATGACTTCCAGTATACTTGCTTCTATCCCATCGAGATGTGCAGTTTATACCACAGAGTGTATGATAGATGTATTTATATGGTGCATTTTCAACAATTTCCATGTATGGATGGGCATCTACATGCGGTGTCACCTAGAACTCATTCAATGCTCGAGTTGTGAATCTGATTGTCTTCCCTCGCAACTCTACCCTGTGACTCTTTCCATGGTCTGTGTCCTAATTTGCATAGAATTCTCATATGAGAGTGAGGTTTCACTCACCTGGGTCTTAGATGATATAGTGGATGCTGATCTTAGGCATATTTATACACCTAAATGCCATTATCTATGCACGTTTAGCTTAGTTTTAAGGATAACTTGATGTACTATTGAGGTATATAGTGTGTAAAGGGTGTACTTTGTGACTAACATATTTGTTTATAGTGTTTGGGTAGCATTTAGAACAAATAATGAGTTTAAAAAGATCAATTAGAGTTTAGACGAGGAAACTAGCTTCGCTAGGTTGAGCTATGCCTATTCTAGCGTACTTTTATGAACTCTATGTTATTGTATGGACTTATGTGTGTTGTGAGCTCTTGTAGGAGTCCTTTGGAAGAGTTATGGAACCTAATTGAAGCCTACAAATATGCTACAAACCATTCAGACACAAAACAAGGTGGAAAGATTGCGTTGGAGGCAAAAATGGGACGTCAAGAACCTCCCCCCCCCCCCCCCCCCGCCCCCGGTGCCATGGCGGCTAGCCTCCGCAATGGGCAGCGTGACATGGAGGTGGGCAGTTTTGTAGCTGCAATTTCTAAAGAGCTGCCACATTGGCAGCTTGCCACGGCAGTGGCATAGGGCGTTGAGTAGCGTGACACTCTGCCTAGTCCCTGCAATGGGCAGCGTGCCACAGACCTTGTTCCCGGTGAGTGTATTTTGTCTCACACTATAAATAGGACACTTGGTTTCAATTGTAAACATTCTTGGACGTCTTAGGATTGCAAAAACACAAGGAGGGGTCTACTTTAGGGTTCTTATTCTCTTCTTTTTCTTTACTAAATTCTTGTATGAACTACATTTGTAATCAAGAATTAGACTATGAGTGGCTAAACACCCTCTTTCTAGGGTTGAGGCTACAACATGATTGCTTGATTGTGGTTATTTAGTTGGTTTATTGTTTGTCATGTCTTATGGTTGTTCTTACATTCTTATTTTAACTATTCTAAAGCGTCATGAACTTTAGGATACATCTAAGTCTTACAACGAATTGACCATCGGAGTTAAGAGACGGAATGAAGAACGTAGAAGGGGTGGATCATATCTTTTGTTGTTAGTTAGCAATTTGTGAAGTATGATTTGCAGTTAGGATAGAAATATACCTAAATGCCCCACTTGGTTAATAAAACAGGAAGATAGATGAATGTATCTAAGTTAAAGACTCATATCCCCGCTCAATGATGTAGTTGTGAGATTAATTTGGATAGATGAATTATAGGATGACCATTCCCGGGTTATAATATCAACCCCGTAGATCAACAATCATGATAAACACCAACACTGGCTATAAACCATAGTTAAGCATGATTGTGTAGTAACTTCCTCAACCCTGGATTTCTCCGTATATTGTTTACAATCCGAAGTTTCATATCGTCATTAATTCTAGTATTTTAGTTATAAAACAAAGTTCAACTCTTGGTTACAAATCGCATTTGTTCAACTTCAATAGTATTAATTAAGATTAGATTGTTTGCTAAGGACAAGTCCCTGTGGGATCGATATTCGGTTCGCAAGAGCCACTTTATTACTTGCACTACTACGTACACTTACGTGTGCACTTGGGATGCAATAAATTTTTTGCGTCGTTGCTGGGGACTTGAAAATTAGCAACTGTCTGATTTTTTTTTACTGTTTTGTTCTATAAGTGGTAATAACTTGATCTTAGCTACTGAACTTGAAGGTACAGGTTATAATCTTGGGCAAGCTGCCAAGGGACAAGGAACTGGTTGACCCACTTTCTGAAGCTGAGCAACACTTGCACCAAGTGTTGAAAGAAGCAGCACTTCTCGAGCAAAACCGACAAGTTTAGCAGGCTGAGACTATTCCTGCAGTTATGGTGGAGGAACCACCACCAGCTTGTAGGACAGTGCGCGAAGTGGCAATCCCACTCACAGCTAATGTGACCTCCTGCATTCAGAAGCCAGCCGTAGGAGGCAGATTTAAACTGAAGCAAAATATGGTGTAATTGTTGCACACAAGCAGGCAATTTACAGGCTTGTCACATGAGGATCCATAGGTTTATCTACAAAACTTTTTGGAGATTAGTGACACTTTCATCCCTGAGGGAGTCTCCACAGACTATGTGAGGCTCACGCTTTTCCCATTCTCACTATTGGCAGAAGCAAAGAAATAGTTGAAGGCAGAACCTTCAAATTCAATCACAACATGGGATGATTTAGCAAAGAAGTTCCTCATCTGATTCTTTCCATTAGGCAAAACTGCAAAGTTGAGGAGTGAGATTTTAAGCTTCAAGCAGAAACCAAACGAGAATCTCTATCATGCATGGGAGAGATTCAAGTCACTTTTCAGGGATTGCCAAAATCACCAACAGACTAATGAGGTATTAGCTCACACTTTTGTAGAAAGTCTTGACCATAACATAAAACTTTTGCTAGATTCAGCGGCAGGTGGTCAAGCTTTGGAGAAGACATATGACGAGCTATATACTCTCCTCAACCGTATCGCACAAGGGAATCCAGAGTGGAATGGTGACATGTCCAAAAATACAGTGAAGAAGGCTGTAGGTATGATTGAGTTAGATAGTGTCACCGCTTTAGCAGCACAATTGGCCAGTTTTCATACTCAAATGATGGATCAGTTCAATAAGTTGAGTGTGACTCAACCTCAGGCTCAGGTTAATGCAGTACATCAGGTTTAGACTTAGTGCGAAACTTGCGGTTTGAGTGGTCATTTGGCAGACTTATGTGGAGCAAATCCAGAGTCGATAAACTTTGTGGGTAATGTACAGAAAGAAAATGTAAACTATGGGAATGCCTAAAACCGAAATTGGCAGGGTCAGCCCAACTACTCTTGGGGCAGTAATCAGGCTCAACCGCAGCAAGTTGCGCAGAATAACACTCAGGCCAGCAATATTGAGGAGATGTTGAAGAAGATCATGGCAAATCAAGAACAAATGGCTGCAGAGATAAAGAATCAGCAACTGGCTCAAAAGAATCTTGAGACACAGTTGGGCATGTTAGCTCAGGCACAGTATACAAGACCTCAAGGGGTTTTGCCTAGTGATATAGAAAAGCCAAAGCAAGTGATGGCAATCACCTTGAGGAGTGGCAGAGATTTGACTGATGCACCCCTAAAGAAAAATCATGAGGCGCAAGAAGAGTTAATCACTTCCAAGCAGACAGAGAAACAGGTTGAGTTGAAAGAAGCTAGCAAAAAGGGGAAGTCTGAGTACCCTAATGAGATATCAATTGAGCAGCCTCGCAACAGACAACCACCACCATTCCCACAGAGGCTTAAGAAAGCAACAGATGATGCCTGTTTTAAGAAGTTCTTTGACACGTTCAGAGAACTTCACATTAACCTTCCTTTATTAGATGTTTTGCAAGGAATAGCTAAGTATGCGAAATACTTGAAAGATGTATTGGCAAACAAGCAAAAGTTGGCAGACATTGAGAACTGTGGCACTTACTGAAGAGTGCAATTCTGTGGTTATGAGCAAGATGCCCAAAAAGCTGAAGGACCTCGGGAGTTTCACCCTCTCCATACAAATCAGTGAAAGTGATGTGGTCCAGGCCTTGAGTGATTTAGGGGCAGACATCAATTTTATGACCTTATCATTGTTTAAAACTCTTGGTTTGGGGAAGCCAAGGCCTTCCTCAGTTATGCTATAGATGGAGGACAGAACCAGAATGGTCTCCGAAGGAATCATAGAGGATGTTCTAATTAAGGTTGGTAAGTTAATTATTCTTACTGACTTTATTGTTCTTGATTATGAGGCAAATGAAAGGGTGCCAATCATATTGGGACATCCATTCTTGGCTACCGATGGAGCACTGATTGATGTAAGAGTGGGCACGCTCAAGATGAGGTTGAATGATGAAGAGGTGACCTTTAGTGTACACAACACTCAACACATCCTCACACTACAAGGATCTATGCATGATCACATCTATGAAAGTGGATGAGTTTGGGGTGGAGAAAAGCATACCACTGATTACCTCTTCGGACTCTCTCATAGAGCTGCCAAATTTTCCACGCGAGCCTGAATCTCAAGGACCCAAACGAAATGCTGAGAAGGTGAATGCAAGAAAGGCCCCAGACCTCGAGCATAAGCACCCAAGAGGTCTGAAAAGAAGAAGAAGAAGATGGACCCCGAGTAGGAGAAAGAGGATGAGAGAATGGGATTGAGAGTTGTGATCTGGGTCATGCCGGACGGTAAATCATGCGCTGCTTGGGAAGCAACCCAAGTTTAGGTAGTATTTTTATTCTTTTTTTAGTTTTTCTTTAGTATCACTTTTGGTGTTACATTTGTATTGTGTCAACAGGTTGAAGGGAAGTCTGAGTACCTGAGATCTGAGGTAAGGAGCATGGAAAATACTAAGTGTAGGGTCCTGCGGACCCGTTGATGGAAATAATGCTACTGGCTAGGCCTAGAGGCCTCAGAGAGTATTTCTTTCTCTACTTCGGGGATAAAGTATGGTTTTAAGTGTGGGGTGGGAATCTTCTGACTTGTTTAGGGTGAAGTGAGATGTAGGGTGTCTATTTTTATTTATTTACAAGTTTTTGATTAAATTGGAAAAAAATACAAAAAGATTTTATCTTTGTTGGTTTGTTTTCTGTTTGGTCTGTTTAGTAGAAGCACACTTCACCCACCCCTCAGTTTTTCTTTTCGGTTCTTTTCCAGGGGGAAGCCTTTTAAACCCAGTATCCCTTTTTGATTTTTAGGAGTAAATTTATAATTTTTGTTTTTAGGAGTAACTAGAGATGCTCTTGCTAGGTGCTACACATGATTACTTGTTGCAAGTTGGTGTTGAATTCTATGGCATAATTTGAAAAATTGAATGACTACTGTGAGACACCTAAGGATCTTTTATTTGACTCTTGTATGATGTTGGCTTAAATGTGAATTCATGTGATCTTGGTTGAGAGTCTTTAGGTAGCCTACTTGAATTGAACATGTGCCATGTGTGAGTGAGGATTCTGTCATTCCATGTCGCATTTTGGTGTCTAGAACTTGCCCCGTGTGTTTGCAAAGCTAAATAAAGAGTGTTGAGTTTAGGAGAGGATATAGGCATTTCTTTGATAGCCATGTTTTATACCCTCTTTATCTACCCTTGTGCATAACTTAGCTAGCCCCGTTGAGCCTTTAGCTTATTCTTTGGCAGCCTTATGTGTAGCTTATTCCTTTTTTTTCAATTAACCACAATTTGATCCAAAACTCCTAAGAGCTTTAATTCTTAAATTAAGATGTTAAGGAGTGTGAAATTAAGAAAGGAAAAGTAGTGAAGCCAAAAGGAAATAGCTTTTGGTGTGTTGAAAATTGTTTATATGTTGTGGGTAGGGAGTAATGAAGTGAAAAAGATAAATTGATCAAAGCTTCTGAGTAAGAAGTGATTCATGTACCCATAGCAAATACTCTCTACCTAAGATGTGTAAGCTAACTTAAAAAGAGAGGGAAAAACAAAAGAAATCTAGGAAGATAATAATGGTGTAAAATAGGTTGGTTGGAGATGAGTTTAACATGTAAAGTGTGATATATTAAAGAGCTTAGGGAAGAGAGTCACTATTCTTGATCAAATAATCCTACCCGTCCCTTAGCCTACATTACAACCCTTAAAATTCCTACTTGATCTTGAGCTTTGACATTCTGACATTAGTGGAGTACTACACTAAGGGCAAGCCTATGGTTCATCTTATGTGACATGTGAATTCTTTGTGAGAGTGAGCAAAATTTGATTCTTACACCCATTCTTGTGATAATTTGCACATGTGCAAGTGGATATGGGTAACTCTCTTGTGGTGAGGGCGCTTGTTTGATGATGGATAGGTGACTTATATGACTTCTTTGTTGAGTAATTTGCATGAGTTTGCCAACTGATAAGAGTCAATTCCTGAGGGAGGAGGTCTTGAAGTAGTATTCATGTGATTCTATATGTATTATGTCGTGCCAAATGTAGAACTTGTTATTCATGTGGTCGTTGTAGTTCTAGCTTGAGTGTCTTAGTTTTAAATAGATATGTTGGAGTTTTCCTTGATTGTGATTAGTGTAGAGAGTTGTTCGAGGACGAACAAGGCTTTAAGTGTGGGGTGGTGGTCTTAGGCGTATTTATACACCTAAGTGCCATTATCTATGCACGTTTAGCTTAGTTTTGAGGATAACTTGATATACTATTGAGGTATATAGTGTGTAAAGGGTGTACTTTTTGACTAGATTATTTGCTTATAGTGTTTGGGTAGCATTTGGAACAAATAATGAGTTAAAATGATCAATTAGATTTTAGACGAGAAAACTAGCTTCGCTAGGTTGAGCTATGCCTATTCTAGCATACTTTTATGAACTCTATGTTATTGTATGGACTTATGTGTGTTGTGAGCTCTTGTAGGAGACCTTTGGAGGATTTATGGAAGCTGATTGAAGCCTACAAACATGCTACAAACCATTGGGACACAAAACAAGGTAGAAAGATTGCGTTGGAGGAAAAAACGGGACCCATGCCACGGAGGCTAGCCTCCGCTATGGGCCGCGTGACATGGAGGTGAGCAGCTTTATAGATGCAATTTCCAGAGAGCTGCCACATTAGCAGCATGCCACAGTAGTGGCACAGGGCGTTGAGCAGCGTGACACACTGCCTAGTCCCCGCAATGGGAAGCGTGCCACGGACCTTGTTCCTGGCGAGTGTATTTTGTCTCACACTATAAATAGGACACTTGGTTTCAATTGTAAACATTCTTGGACGTCTTTGGATTGATAAAACACAAGGAGGAGGATACTTTAGGGTTCGTATTCTCTTATTTTTCCTTACTAAATTCTTGTATGAACTACATTAATTTTGTAATCAAGAATTAGACTATGAGTGGCTAAACACCCTCTTTCTAGGGTTGAGGCTACAACATGATTGCTTGATGGTGGTTATTTAGTTGGTTTATTGTTTGTCATGTCTTATGGTTGTTCTTACGTTCTTATTTTATGTCATGACTCGAGACTAGGCCCCGGACGTAACAGGCAACCCAGACCAAGGAGGCTTGAGTTAACCCCTTAGCATACATTAACAAGCACATTCAATAAATAAAGAATTTACGGAAAAAGGACCCATTTAAGAACATCATTTCAAACATATATAAAAATTAACCAAGTGTTGGGAATTAAATGTTTAAACAATATCTACATAGGTCTATGAAGCCTCTAACATATTGGTGAAATATCTATGCCGGGACATGACCTCGACAATCCATAAAACTGAAACCAGAGTCAAATAAGAATTTGGATCGCCTTCCGAAAGGTGGAGGGCTCACCACTTGCTTATCGAAATCTCGAAGATCCTTGTGCTGCACAGAACCACGAGGAAAGATCTCTAAACCTGCATCATGAAAAGTTACAGCATCCGAGGACGGTCAGTACGACGAGTACTGACATGCAACCCAGGGGAAGGGATATCACAGTTTATAAAGCAAGTCATAAAAATATAACATAGATCATAACGTAGAATATGGGGCAATTTCCAAATACATAATTAAGACATTTACAAGAATATATTACTTTTGGACTAAATGGTATCCCCGACATTTAATTCACCACGGGCTATGTGGGTCTGATCACAACTTGATCGGCAGAGCCTCCAATCCAAGTTTGCCTCAAGGATAGGAGCATCATATTATAATCACCTCATAACTGCATACAGCTGAACAAGTCAAGCATACATTAAAGATCCCCTTTCAACTCAGAGGGAAGAGCCCCGTTCTACTCATACCCGTGTCGGCAAAACACAGTTTCAGGTGTTGTGCCCCGTTCGACTCATACCTTCTAGGTTAATCATATAATCCTCTTAAGCCCATATTTTAACATTTCAAACATTTAACAAAATCATTCATTTTTGGGACTCTTAACATTCTTAAGGCACACATAGGTTGGTATCATCATACAAAGACTTGCAAGTCGTACTTATCATATTATGCCTTCATCATTTACACATCAATAGTCCCGTAGTTAAGGATCTTAAAATCATTTAACATATAAGTCCCTCAAGGTTATAATCCCATTAATTTTCAAACAACTATTTCAAGAACCGAGGGAGTTAAGAAGATCCTTCTTTTTTCGTCAATATTCAATTGCTTAGATAGTAAAACAATTTCCGTAGTAAATGTTTCTTAAAGCTTCAAATCTGCCCCAATTTCACTAATTCGTAATTAAGATCATACTTCAAAATCATAACTTTAAAATAATAATTACATACGGATGATTTCACAGAAAAATATTTAAAAGTTTCAAGCAATCTCTTTCTTTTGAAACTCTTCAATCGTTTTTATACAATACTAGAATAGGGTTCGTAGTAGTAGGAGAAAACACAATTCTTATGAGTACAGTTGATAGGAGATCGTTCAACATACCTTTTGATGGAGAAAGCTTACGAAACGCTTGAGTTTTGCTTTAGAACCTTGAACCCTAGGCACCTTTTGCTTCAAGAACTTTGAGGAGAGAAGTAACGCTCTTTCTTGATTTTTGTTCGTGCCTTATGAGGTTTAGGAATATTTAGAATGAGTGGGAGATGAATCTTGGATGAGAAAAGAAATGAAACACCCTCAAATAGCTTAAAAGAGGCAATTCTCGTAACAATACCCTAGGGGTCCTATTTATAAGAAATTCCAATTAAAGTCCATATTGGTTTAGGAAGGAAAACACATCAGAAAACGGTCGCCAAAATGGTCCATTTTGGCCACAAACGGACCGTTTTTGAAGGCGTTTTAACTTTCAGAATTTTTGGGTTTCTGCTTCCGAAAATGGTCAAAAGAACAGACCGTTGTCTCAGAAAACAGTCCATTTTCCTTTCCGTTTTAACTCCCAAAATTCGACGGTCCTCTGGACAGACAAATGTATTCTTGGTAAACTGATCATAACTTTTTACTCCAGATTCAGATTAATGCACGGTTGGCGGAGTTGGAAAGAAGACTCGAAGACCTTTAATTTAGTGGGTAATAGGCCACCTAACACTTTATATTCTAGGAGTAATGATCGTTTGAAGATGACCCAAGTTAGAAAGTTATACAAAAACTTAGTCGGTAGAGAAGCTGTTAACTTAACTTGTGCTAGAGGTTCCTTAAGACCTTAATTCACGCCCAACACTCTTCCCACACATAGTGCTTGACCATAACACCTAGTTACAAGGAAATCTTTTTGAGTTCAGGTCTAATTACACGCAAAAAATGATTGGAATCCTAGCTCAAAAGTTTGGGGTGTTACATTTTAACTATTCTAAAGCATCATGAACTTTAGGATATATTTAAGTCTCAAAATGAATTGACCATAGGAGTTAAGATACAGAATGAAGACGTAGGAGGTGTGGATCATATCTTTTATTGTTAGTTAGCAATTGTGAATTATGATTTGCGGTTAGGATAGAAATATACCTAAATGCCCCACTTGGTTAATAAAATGGGAAAATAGATGAATGCATCCAAGTTAAGGACTCACATCCCTGCTCAACAATGTAGTTATGAGATTAATTTGGATAGATGACTTAGAGGATGACCATTCCTGGGTTATAATATCAACCCCGTAGATCAACAATCATGATAAACACCTACATTGGCTATAAACCATAGTTAAGCATGATTGTGTAGTAACTGCCTCAACCCTGGATTTCTCCATATATTGTTTACAATCAGAAGTTTCATATCGTCGTTAATTCTAGTATTTTAGTTATAAAACAAAGTTCAACTCTTGGTTACAAATCGCATTTGTTCAACTTCAATAGTATTAATTAAGATTAGATTGTTTGCTAAGCACAAGTCCCTGTGGGATAGATATTCAGCTTGCAAGAGCCACTTTATTACTTGCATGACCACGTACACTTGCGTATGCACTTGAGATGCAATAGATGCCCATTTGATAAATCATTTCATGAATCCGGGAGAATTCGGCTTGCAACCTCAGTTCATCAACATGCTCATCCCCCAGGTACTTTGCCTCCTTCTGTGATTCAAACCAATCTTCCCCATATGTTTGGACAGATTATTTCCCGAACTTCCTTGGGGGTGCCCGCGGGACTGCCAGAGCTACTGATCCCGATGCTTCTCCTTTTTGGGACTGCTTACTTCCTGCACCCTCGATGGCAGCTTTCTTTCCTCTTGGTGGTATTGTACCTATAAGCACACAATTTACACGAAATCAGCCCAATATAATCAAAACTAGCGAAATTAGTGTTAGATAAGGTCATAATGACCCCACACTTAATTTGCTAGCATGGTGTCTATAGGTTATCAATGTGGGGTACTCAGACTTTCCCCATTGGCAAAATTTTGTTTTCGTCACCCTATGACACCATATTAATCAACCAATTTTCACAATTAATGCCCAAACAATTCTCATGTCTTCACTGCCCATTTCAAGATTACACAATGTTCATGGCCACATTAGTTTTCCCAACATGGGACAATTTCACCATTTTTCTTTCAATTTTCGGGTAACCCACATTCTCCTACTTACTTACTTTCTTCCCTCAAATCAAGACCCATAAGCAAAACAAGAAGTAAATTTCGAAATTCCACCATTACTAGTGTAGAGATGAAAATAATCTTCTTTTTGGGTGTATTTTCGAACTTCAAGCCGTCATCCATGGTAGAAATTTTTTAATTTTCCCCAACATGGTGAGACTAGTTTATACACATAAATCTTGATAATGGGAAGCAAGAGTAAGAACTGGGGAGTGAGAGGAAGTTATAGAAAAACTTACCTTGAGAATTGATGGGAGATTGTAGAGCTTGGAAGGAAGCAACAATGGAGGAAGATGAAAATTTTGGAGAGAAAAATAGGAGGGGGCGGCACTTTAAAGAACAGAAAGTAGAAGAATTAGGGAAATAAGGGTTTTTTAAGCAGTGGGGGCAAAGATTTTGGGTCTCGGGTCGGTTGACCCTTAACCCGTCCATTTTTTTCATGTTGGCGTATTGGGGGCGCGTCGCCATCGATACGCCTGTCTGGTCATGTACGTGGGGCGTCGCACCAAAAAGGTGCCACGAATGGTGCTTGGAAGTTTTGTCCATGGGGATCCATACCACTAAGGCGCCAAAACACACCCTCAGAAGTTTCGGCTTTAGGGCAGCGCGCCATGAGTGCGCCAGGCCCCCAGAGTAGTATTTTTCATTACTTACCTCCCTCGAATGTCGTCCTTGACCTGTGTTACCCCTTTATTCCCCTGTAAGATAATAAAAAATATTAGAAAATAGTGGGTTGGCTCCCACCTAGCGCCTTAGTTTTGGTCATGCCACGACACATCTTTTTGTATTTTAATTGTTATGTCCTACTCTATTATAAAACATTTGTGAGTTGCTTACCACGCAGTGCCTAATTTAACATTGCAGCACGACGCACCTCAAACATTACTCATCCGATAGGGTGATTGAGGTTTTCTCCCTGCCCACATGCTCAACCCAATAGTGCTTCACTCTTTGCCCGTTAACCAAGAACGTACCTGACTTATCAGCCCTCCACAGCTCAACTGCACCATGTGGTGTCATTTTCACTACCTCGAATTGTCCGGACCACTTGGACTTGAGCTTTCCAGGGAAAAGCTTAAGTCTAGAATTGAACAGCATATGTTTGTCGTGCCACTGTTTAGTCTTCTCCTTGTAGAGCTTGGTGTTCTCATATGCTTGCAACCTAAACTCATCAAGTTAATTAAGTTGCAGTTGTCTCTTCTGTCTGGCTAGTTCTTCATCAAGATTCAACTTCTTTATAGCCCAATAGGCTTGGTGTTCCAACTCTACCGGCAAATGACAAGTCTTACCATATACAAGCTAATAAGGAGAAGCTCCAATGGACGTTTTATATGCACTCCAATAGGCCCATAATGCATCATCAAGCTTCTCAGCCCAATTCTTCCTTGCATATTCACTGTCTTTTGGAGGATTTGCTTCACTTCTCAATTCGAGACCTCAACCTGTCCACTCGTTTAGGGGTGATAAGCAGTAGCTACTTTGTGACGCACCCCATACTTAGCTAAAAGTTTTCTAAACTAGTTACTCATGAAGTGAGTACCCCCATCACTGATCATCGCCTGTGGAGTGCCAAACTATGTGAATATATTCTTCTTGACAAACTTTACCACTACTTTTGCATCATTGGTAGGAAGAGCTACAACCTCTACCCACTTAGACACATAGTCCACCATAACAAGTATGTATTTGTTCCCAAAGGAAGATGGGAAGGGTCCGATGAAGTCAATCCCTCATACATCAGAGATTTCCACCTCTAGAATATTCTGCAAAGGCATCTCATGCCTTCGAGAAATAGCTCTAGTCCTCTGAAACTAATCACACCCTTTGACAAATGCAGTCGCATCTTTGAACAAAGTAGGCCAATAAAAGCCTGACTGTAATACCTTATGCATTGTTCTCTCTCCTTCATGATGTCCCCCCATAAGGGGAAGAGTGACGAGATTCTAAGATCTCTCTTACTTGCTTTTCTAGAATGCATCTTCGAATTATTTGATCTAGCCCTTGTTTAAACAAGTAGGGATCCTCCCATATGTAAAATCGGGAGTCATGATATAGCTTTTTCTTCTGCTGAGTGTTGGATTCAGGTGGATACACTCCACTTACCAATTAGTTGACAATATCTGCAAACCACGGTAGCTCTGCAATACTCAAGGCTAGGAGTTGTTCATTAGGAAACTCCTCTATGATTTATCCTCTATTATGCACATGAAACCAATCTTCAATTCTGGACAAATAATCTGCTACTTGGTTTTATATGCCCTTTCGATCTCTAATCTCCAAATCAAACTCTTGGAGCAGTAAAATCCATCGAATAAGTCTCAATTTCGCATCCTTCTTGCTGAATAAGTAATGGATTATAATATGATCCGTATGTACCACCACTTTCGTCCTTACAAGATAGGAGCAAAATTTATCAAAAGCAAAAATAAGGGTCAGCATCTCTTTTTCAATGACTGTGTAGTTTGTCTAAGCAGTATCAAGCATCTTACTCGCATAGAATGAAATACCTTTTCTACTTTTTGAGCCAACACAGATCCTATTGCAACATCACTGGCATCACACATTAGCTTGAATGGTAGCTCCCAGTTTGGTGTAATCAAAATAGGAGCCTCAGTCAAGCGTTTCTTCAGATCTTCGAATGCTCTCACACAGTCATCACCGAGTTCAAACTTTACCTCTTTCTCAAGCAACTTTCACATTGGTCTGGATATCTTAGAGAAATCATTAATGAAGTGTCTGTAAAACCCTACATGCGCTAGAACACTGCGTACACCCCTCACAAAGATGGGAGGTGGCAGTTTCTCAATAACTTCTATCTTTGCTCGATCTACTTCCAACCCCATTTTTGACACCTTATGGCCAAGGACAATGCCTTTCTTAACCAAAAAGTGACACTTCGCCCAGTTAAGCACTAGATTTGTCTCCTCACATCTTGCTAATACTCTATCCAGATTATGCAGACATGCATCAAATGAATTTCCAAACACCAAAAAATCATCTATGAATACCTCTATAATATCTTCCACCATGTTGGAGAAGATATCCATCATACATCTCTGAAAATTAGCTGGCACATTACATAGTCCAAAAGGCATACGCTTGAAAGCATAAGTGTCATAAGGACAAGTGAACGTCATTTTCTCTTGATCCTCCCATGTAATAGCTATTTGATTGTAGCCAGAATATCCATCCAAGAAGCAGAAGTACTCCTGTCCAGCTAACCTTTCCAACATCTGATCAATAAACCGAATGGGGTGGTGATATTTTTGGATGGCTTTATTCAATTTTCTGTAATCCATGCAAATCCTCCACTCAGTAACTGTACGTGTCAGAATCAGCTCGTTCTTCTTATTTGTTACCACTATTATCCCCCCTTTCTTGGGGACACATTGAACAGGACTGACCCACTTGCTATCTAAAATAGGGAATACAATACCTGAATCTAGCCACTTAATTACCTCTTTCCTCACCACATCTTTCATGACAAGGTTCAATCTCTTTTGATGTTGTGCCATAGTCTTATATCCTTCCTCCATATAAATCTTGTTTAGGCAAAAAGCTGAATTGATCCCATGAATTTCAGACATCTTTCACCCAATTTCTCTCTTCCTCCATCGCAATACTGCTAGAGCTTTTTTCACCTGTGCTTCATTTAACCCGGCTGCAAGGATGACTGGTAGTGTCTCAGCTTCTCCCAAATATGCATATTTCAGGTGATATGGGAGTGGTTTCATCTCAAGCTTTGGAGCCTCCTCAGTAGATGGCTTGGGATGAGGTCCCAAAGGTCTATTAAGAGGCTCGAACTCAATGGTATATGATAACACACTTTTACCTCCAAATACTTAACCATTTTATGTGCAGCTCCATCTCCATAAATGTTTGTCCCTGTGAGAGCTCTTTCCAATAGATCTTTAGATGTTATGAGCGATATCCCTGATTCTATGTCCACCACAGTAATGGCGGATAAGCCCTCATAGAGTGCAAGCAACTTCATTGCCTTATAAACATTGAAGACTTCCACTTTATCATATGCCCTCATAGTTAGTTACCTTGTCGCTACATCTATCAATGCTCTGCCTGTAACCAATAATGGATGTCCAAAAATAAATAGGACTTCCAAGTGTGGTTCAAAGTCCAAGATCACAAAATCTACCAGAAAGATCAAAGATCCAATCTGCACCAATACATCTTCAATAATGCCCTCAGGTCTTGCCAAAGATCTTTGTGCTAATTGGAAAACAATTGTAGTAGGGAGAGGACTACCCAATCCCATATTTTTAAAGATGGAAGATGGCATTAGGTTGATTTTTACCCCAAGATCACATAATACTCGTGCTATAACTTTTTGCCCAATGGTGATCTCAATCGTGAAACTTCCCGGATCTTTAAGTTTGGTTGGTAATCTGTTTTGAATTCTAAAAGTGCGTACTCTGTAAAAGCAACTGTGGCATATTCAGTTGGCCAGTTCTTGTTTGCCACAATGTCCTTGATGTACTTTGCATATTTAGGGACTCCCTCAAGAACATCTATGAGGGGTAGATTAATGTGCACTTGCTTCAAGAGATCAAGAAATTTCTTAAAGCCAGCTTTCTCTCTATGCTTGATCAACTTATGAGGGACTGGTGGAGGAGGCTTTACACTAATTTCTGCTTTTTTAACCTCTATCTCGGTGTTAGCTCTCACCTTTTCTGCTACAGCTTCCACTACCTTGGGCTCTGCTTTCTTTGGCACACGTTCTTCCAACTCTCTACTGTTGCGGGTAGTAACCGTATTTACCTACTTCAAATTTGGATCAGTATCTCTCGGGAGACCACCCCGAGGTGTCGTATTTTATGCTCCAGCTAACTTACCCATTTGCTTTTCTAGGTTACGAATGGCAAGTCTCTGATCTTTCATCTCTGCTGCTTGGCTAGCTTGACTCTCCATAATCGTCTTCAGCATCTCTTCTATATTACTAGGTGGTGCCATGGGCTGGTGGTATTAGCAAACTGTTGATTTTGACCCTGGTTCCTGAGCTGATTATGCCCCTGATTATTTCCATATGACAAATTGTTTCTCAGGTGTGCATTGTATGTATTGCCAAAATTCTGATTTTCACCTCTTTGAGCATACCCTACAAATTTCACAAAATCAGGATTTGATGCACACTCTTCTGACAAATAGTCTGCTCCACACATCTTGCAAAATTGAAGGGTTGTAGGCTGCAATGCATTCACTTGTGCCTGATTACTTCCAAGAGCTAACTTGTTTAGGACTGTGACTATGTTTCTCATTTGGTTAGACATAGATTCTATCTTGGCAAATAAATTTGTGTTGGTATCTACCTCTAGCAAACTGGCAACCTTTTTGGGCGCAGCCCTGCTGGTGTTTGTGTTCCATTCCGGATTACTCTGCGCCATCCTTTGTAGAAGAGTGTATAACTGGTCATAGGTCTTTTCTAGTGCTTTCCCATCTGCTGCACAGTCTAGCAACATCTTAGAATGAGAATCAAGTCCCTCAATGAATGTGTGAACCAACACCTCCTTTGTCTGTTGATGATGAGGACAGTCTCTAAGAAGGGACTCAAATATCTCCCATGCTTGATAGAGATTTTCATTATCCTTCTGCCTGAAACTCAGTATTTTGCTCCTCAACTTGGCTATCCTTCCAGAGGGAAAGAATCGCACCAAAAATTTCCTGGCAAGATCATTCTAAGAGGTAATGGAGTTCGGTGGCTCAGCTTTCAACCACCTCTTCGCTTCCCCAAGGAGGGAAAACGGAAACAATGTCAGTCGTATATAATCTTCTGAGACTCCAACCGGTATATAAGTGTCACTGATTTCCAGAAAATTCTGGAGATGCTGTTGCAGATCCTCATGCGATAAGCCTGTGAACTGACCACTGGTGTGCAAGAGTTGCACAATATTTTGCTTGAGTTCAAAATGACCACCTGCTGCTAGTTTCTGAATGTTGTTGGTGACATTAGTCACAAGTGGGATTGCCACGTCTCTCACTGGCCTAGGTGCTGCCATTTCTGCTGGGGCAGCTTCAAGTTGTGCAACTAACTGGGTTGGATCTACAACCACCTCCTGGACCTGTGGAATTGAGTAAAGTGTTGTTGCCCTTCTCCTCTGGTGACACTACTAAAAAAACTGCGAATACCGACCTCAAAATTATCGACCTCCTATGGAAGTCGGTAATTTCCGACCTCCGGAAGTCGGTATTGTTTAAAAAAAAAATTATTTTATTTTCTTAAGAAAACCGACTTCAAGATGTCGGTTTATTTGGAAAAAAAATGCGGGAAAACCAAATACCGACCTCCGATGGTCGGAAACTTTCCCAGAAAAAAATAAAATAAAGAAAAACCGACCTCTTGTAGTCGGTATCGAATTAGTAAATAAAAAATAAAATTTAAATTTATCTCAATTAAATATAAAAAAATGAAAAAAAGAAATATTTTTAATAACTTTTAAATAAACCGACCTCCGGATGTCGGTTTTTTGAAAGATAAAAAACAAAAAAACAAATTAATACCGACTTCCTGATGTCGGTAATATTAAATCTACATAATTGATTTTATTTACCTTAAATTATTCTTCATAGTGACTTCCCGAAGTCGGTATTTATTTTTTATTTATATTATAAAATAAAAATAATATTAATACCGACATTCCGAGGTCGGTATTGTTTATTTAACATAATTAATTTTATTTTCATTAAAATTAAAGGTAATACCGACCTCCGGAGGTCGGTATTTTACTTTTATTTTCATTAAATTTAAAGGTAATACCGACCTCCGGAGGTCGGTATTTTACTTTTATTTAATTATTTTGAATAAAATCGACCTCCGGAGTTAATATGAGTTAATATACGATCATTGAATATAATTAACCAAGTTATTCTATGTACTATAATGATCCGTCGTCTTGAATATATGTTTTTTTGTTGCGATATTGTACGTATATATATAGTACGTATTCAAAAGCTAATTAACTAATCGATAATCCATCCAAGTAGTGGAATACCATTGTATTACGTACACACGAGGTAATATACGATTGTTGAGTAATGTAAATAAGCAAGTCCTATATATATAGTAATGATCTGTCGTCTTGAATATATGTTTTTTTGTGGCGATATTGTACGCATATATATAGTACGTATTAAAAAGCTAATTAACCAATCGATAATCCATCCAAGTAGTATGGAATACATTGTATTTTCATTAAAATTAAAGGCAATACCGACCTCCGGAGGTCGGTATTTTACTTTTATTTTCGTTAAAATTAAAGGTAATACCGACCTCCGGAGGTCGGTATTTTACTTTTATTTTCATTAAAATTAAAGGTGATACCGACCTCCGGAGGTCGGTATTTTACTTTTATTTTCATTAAAATTAAAGGTAATACCGACTTCTGGAGGTCGGTATTTTACTGTTATTTTCATTAAATTTAAAGGTAATACCGACCTCCCGAGGTCGGTATTTTACTTTTATTTAATTATTTTGAATAAAATCGACCTCCGGAGTTAATATGAGTTAATATACGATCATTGAATATAATTAACCAAGTTATTCTATGTACTATAATGATCCGTCGTCTTGAATATATGTTTTTTTGTTGCGATATTGTACGTATATATATAGTACGTATTCAAAAGCTAATTAACTAATCGATAATCCATCCAAGCAATGGAATACCATTGTATTACGTACACACGAGGTAATATACGATTGTTGAGTAATGTAAATAAGCAAGTCCTATATATATAGTAATGATCTGTCGTCTTGAATATATGTTTTTTTGTGGCGATATTGTACGCATATATATAGTACGTATTAAAAAGCTAATTAACCAATCGATAATCCATCCAAGTAGTATGGAATACATTGTATTTTCATTAAAATTAAAGGCAATACCGACCTCCGGAGGTCGGTATTTTACTTTTATTTTCATTAAAATTAAAGGTAATACCGACCTCCGGAGGTCGGTATTTTACTTTTATTTTCATTAAAATTAAAGGTAATACCGACCTCCGGAGGTCGGTATTTTACTTTTATTTTCATTAAAATTAAAGGAAATACCGACTTCCAGAGGTCGGTATTTTACTGTTATTTTCATTAAATTTAAAGGTAATACCAACCTCCCGAGGTCGGTATTTTACTTTTATTTAATTATTTTGAATAAAATCGACCTCCGGAGTTAATATGAGTTAATATACGATCATTGAATATAATTAACCAAGTTATTCTATGTACTATAATGATCCGTCGTCTTGAATATATGTTTTTTTGTTGCGATATTGTACGTATATATATAGTACGTATTCAAAAGCTAATTAACTAATCGATAATCCATCCAAGCAATGGAATACCATTGTATTACGTACACACGAGGTAATATACGATTGTTGAGTAATGTAAATAAGCAAGTCCTATATATATAGTAATGATCTGTCGTCTTGAATATATGTTTTTTTGTGGTGATATTGTACGCATATATATAGTACGTATTAAAAAGCTAATTAACCAATCGATAATCCATCCAAGTAGTATGGAATACATTGTATTTTCATTAAAATTAAAGGCAATACCGACCTCCGGAGGTCGGTATTTTACTTTTATTTTCATTAAAATTAAAGGTAATACCGACCTCCGGACGTCGGTATTTTACTTTTATTTTCATTAAAATTAAAGGTGATACCGACTTCCGGAGGTCGGTATTTTACTGTTATTTTCATTAAATTTAAAGGTAATACCGACCTCCGGAGGTCGGTATTTTACTTTTATTTAATTATTTTGAATAAAATCGACCTCCGGATGTCGGTATTACCTTTAAAATATTTGTTATAATCACTATTTTTCTATTGTGTATAACACTAAGAGGTCGTTTGGTAGCTAGTTAAAGTTATATAGGTATTAGTAATGTAGATATTAGTTATGAGGTAATCTATATATTATTTATACATGTATTAGTTATGTAGAGATTAGTTATTCATGTATTAATTATACAAGTATTACTTATTCCACCTTCTATATCCTGTATAAGATAATACATAGATTCCCTCATAACTTATACATCGTCTTGAATATACATATGTCTCGTCTAGTGATGTATATACGTATATATATATATAGTACGTATTCAAAAGCTAATTAGCCGATCGATAATACATATCCAAATACGTAGTATGGATACGTCATATATTACGTACATATGAGTTAATATACGATCATTGAGAAATGTAATTAACCAAGTCCTATATATTATATATAATAATGATCCATCGTCTTGAATATATGTCTCGTCTAGTGATGTACGTATCTACATAGTACGTATTCAAAAGCTAATTAACCAATCGATATATAATCCATAACCAAGTAGTATGGAATATGTTGTATATTACGTACATATGAGTTAATATACGATCATTGAATATAATTAACCAAGTTATTCTATGTACTATAATGATCCGTTGTCTTGAATATATGTTTTTTTGTTGCGATATTGTACGTATATATATAGTACGTATTCAAAAGCTAATTAACTAATCGATAATCCATCCAAGCAATGGAATACCATTGTATTACATACACACGAGGTAATATACGATTGTTGAGTAATGTAAATAAGCAAGTCCTATATATATAGTAATGATCTGTCGTCTTGAATATATGTTTTTTTGTGGCGATATTGTACGTATATATATATATAGTACGTATTAAAACGCTAATTAACCAATCGATAATCCATCCAAGTAGTATGAAATACATTGTATTACGTACATATATGAGGTAATATACGATCATAGAGTAATATAATTAATCAAGTCATGTATATTAAATGGTCCATCATCTTGAATATATATGTCTCGTCTTTAGTGATGTATGTTTATATATATAGTACATATTCAAAAACTAATTAACTAATCGACAATTCATCCAAGTAGCTAGTGGAATACATTGTATTACGTACATATGAGGTACTATACGATGACGATCGTTGAGTAATATAATTAACCAAGTCCTATATATTACTGGTCTGTCGTCTTAAATATATGTCTCGTCTAGTCATGATGTACATATATAGTACGTATTCAAAAGCTAATTAATTAATCGATTGATAATCCATTCAAGTAGTATGAAATACATTGTATAGTAGCATAATCGTTGAGTAATGTAACGAATCAATAATGTATCCGAGTTTATGAAATATGTTGATGATTAAATAATTTTTATTAATTACTTTTAGTTTTTTTAAAAAAATTGACCTCAAGTGGTCGGTTTTATCAAAAAATACTTTATTTTTTAAAAATACCGACCTCAAGTGGTCGGTTTTATCAAAAAATACTTTATTTTTTAAAAATACCGACCTCAAGTGGTCGGTTTTTTTTTTTTTTAATTTTGTTACCTAAAAACCCTAACACCCTAACACTAACACTCACACTCACACTCACACCACCCTCACCACCGGCCGCTGCTGCTGCTGACGCTGCCGCTGCTGCTGCTGACGCTGCTGCTGCCGCTGCTGCTGCTGAAGTTTGTTATCGCCTGCCGCTGCCGCCTATCGCCGTCTCTGTTGCTGCTCCGGTGGGGGTCCATCAAGGTAAGTAATTTTAATTTTCTTGTTAATTAATTATAGTTATTAAATTAGGGTTTATCTTTGTTAATTTTAGTTACTAAATTAGGATTTATCATTTAACTAGGGCATGTCATTGTTAATGTATTTGTTTAGCATAAGTGTCAACACTAGTTGATCCTATTGATGGCAAAATTGATTTTCTTGGAAGATCAATTTATGTCCACCTAGTGTTGACACTTAGTCTTTAATTTAGTTATAATGTATTTGTTTAGCATAAGTGTCAACACTAGTTGATCCTATTGATGACAAAATTGATTTTCTTGCAAGATCAATTTGTGTCCATCTAGTGTTGACACTTAGTCTTTAATTTGATTATAATGTGGTTGATTAGTAAGTGTCAAGACTAGTTGATCCTATTGATGACAAAATTGATTTTCTTGCAAGATCAATTTGTGTCCATCTAGTGTTGACACTTAATACTAATTAGCATTAAGTATTACCCTTGTGGCCCTGTGTGGCCTTGATTATGCCTCTGGACCATAGATGGTGGGTTATTTGGGAATGTTCGTGAGTCTCGGACATCGATATCTCGATTATAGAGCTGATTATGTATGCTGTAGAGCGATTGGAGCCTGTGCAGGGCCAATAGGTTTATTTGTGAGCCATTGGGCTACTGATTGTGTTTGGCACATCATTATCATGCATATAAACTGAAAATATGAACTACTGACTTAAAATTGTGAAATTTAGTAAGTCGAAATTTTGAACTAATGACTTAAAATAGTGAAGTGTAGTAAGTTAAAATTTTGGAATTATGAACTAATGACTTAAAATAGTGAAGTGTAGTAAGTTAAAATTTGAATTAGTGACTTAAAATAAGTAAAGTGTAGTAAGTTAAAATTTTGAACTAGTGACTTAGAATAAGTAAAGTGTAGTAAGTTAAAATTTTGAAATTATGAACTAATGACTTAAAATAGTGAAGTGTAGTAAGTTAAAATTTGAATTAATGACTTAAAATAAGTAAAGTGTAGTTAGTTGTTAGTTGAAATTTTGAACTAGTGACTTAAAATAGTGAAGTGTAGTAAGTTAAAATTTTGAACTAGTGACTTAAAATAAGTAAAGTGTAGTAAGTTAAAATTTTGGAATTATGAACTAATGACTTAAAATAGTGAAGTGTAGTAAGTTAAAATTTGAATTAGTGACTTAAAATAAGTAAAGTGTAGTAAGTTAAAATTTTGAACTAGTGACTTAGAATAAGTAAGTGTAGTAAGTTAAAATTTTGGAATTATGAACTAATGACTTTCAATAGGGAAGTGTAGTAAGTTAAAATTTTGAACTAGTGACTTAAAATAAGTAAAGTGTAGTAAGTTAAAATTTTGGAATTATGAACTAATGACTTAAAATAGTGAAGTGACTTAAAATAAGTAAAGTGTAGTTAGTTGTTAGTTGGAATTTTGAACTAGTGACTTAAAATAAGTAAAGTGTAGTAAGTTAAAATTTTGAACTAGTGACTTAAAATAAGTAAAGTGTAGTAAGTTAAAATTTTGGAATTAAACCAGGATATACAGTTTGGACTAGTCATGGTGAAGTTGATAGTAACATTAATAGGTTTAGTAACTTTGTTGTTGGTGAAAGTAGTAGATCTGAGGAACATAATTATGTCCAAGATTCTAGAATGCCGGATATGATTCATGATGCTTTTGGGATGCATTCTGATTTTGAATTTGGGGAAAATGTAGAAGAACCTCCCAATGAGAACAAGAGGTATGCGGAGCTTCAGTCCCAGTTAAAATTTCTTTTTGAGTCGGGAAAGATTATTCCTCATTGTGCTAGTGATAAACGTCGATGCCTAGTGGATGAGTCTGATATCGAGGGTGAGGAGGGTGAAGAGGATGAGGAGGGTGAAGAGGATGAGGATGCTAATGATGAGTAGTTGTGTTGTACCTAACTACTAGACATTTTGAACTTAGTATATATAGTTTGTACACTTTTTAGATTGTTTGATCGTATTTTAAGTTTAATTTGAAGTAGTGAAACGTAAATATAGAAAAATATCGTCTTGATAGCTATTTGTGCTGGTTTTGGTTGAATATATGCATTATCAAATATGCAGGTGGGCAATTCAAATTGCAGCAATTTACTGCCAATTTTATGGCAAAATATCGACAACAAACCGACCTCCAGAGGTCGGTATTTTTGGTAAATTTTCCAGAAAACCGACTTCCTGATGTCGGTATTTTTAATAAATTTTCCAAAAATACCGACTTCCTGATGTCGGTATTTTTGGTAAATTTTTCAAAAATACCGACATCAGGAAGTCGGAATCAACTGAAATAGAAAAATGAAATTTAAATAATACCGACCTCAAGAGGTCGGAATATCAGAAAAATAATAAATTAAAATTTCATTAATACCGACTTCCGGAGGTCGGAAAATCAAAAAAATAATAAATTAAAAATTCAGTAATACCGACTTCCGAAGGTCGGAACACCAAAAAGATAATAAATTAGAAATTAAACAATACCGACCTCCGGAGGTCAGTATATTATATTTTTAATAATATTTTTTAAAAAAGAAACCGACTTCAGGAAGTCGGAAATAAAAGAAAATAAAATATATATTAAATTCTTAATTTTTGGAATTAAAATTAAAACCGACATCCGGAGGTCGGTATTTACCGACCTCACGATGTCGGTATACGAAACCAACCAAGCCTTTTCCGACTTGGTCTTGTGAGTCGGTTTTGAGTCGGTATTTCAGGGAAAACCGACCTCCGGATGTCGGTATTTTGAGGTCGGTTTTCCCTGTTTTTCTAGTAGTGTGAAATAATCTTTCGAGTTCAGGGTGAGGTTCCACTAAGTCCTTAATCCTTGCCAGTGTGTTGACAATTCAAAGTATGTACTTGTAGATTTTCGAAAATCTAAGATCAAGTATTCAATACTTGAATAATAAAGTCGTATAATTTTTTTTAGAAATTTGCTAATTTTTAAGTCCCCGGCAACGGCACCAAAAACTTGTTAGTGACTTCCCACTCACACGCAAGTGTACGTGGTCGTCCAAGTAATATAGACTGATTTATCCGAATATCGTACCCAAGAGACTTATGACTTAATAAATGTTCTAAATTATTCGTATACTGCTAGAATAAATAAGTATGTAAGTAACTGAAGTATGAGTTTATAGTGACTTAAAATCTAAAAACAAATTGAGAGAATTAAAAGTGAGAAAATAAAGATTGTTGTTCCAAGTTTAGAGAGAATTCCAGAGTTACAACTTTATTTTACAATCATGAGTAGTATTTCCTTGAATTAACTTGTTCGTCCACCTAGTTGCTGATTTCGGGGTTGATTATACGACTATGATCTTTCGAACCTCTAATCGCCTATACAGAATAGCATCACAACTACAACATTGAGCGGGGATATGACATCTTATTCTGAACGCTTTTATATATCTTCTCGTATAAACCAAATAAGGCATTTTAGGTATATTCCTATCCTAGTCGCAAATCTACCATTTACGTTACAAAGAGAGGTCTTGCTCCCTATATTCCTCGGTCTATCTTATTGATCCTTCTTTCGAGATCACAACAAAATTATAGATTTATCTTAATGGCGGACAGGCATCAAAATACTAAATATGGGAATATAAGAACAACTAGTAATGGCAAACGAACTAATTCAATCCAACTTTATACTACTAATCATATGTTTGTAGCCGTAACCCCAGAACAAGGGTTTTTAGCCACTCATGCTAATCAAGAACACAAAAACTATTATTTTCATTCAAAGTAATGGCTAAGAAAAGGAAGAAGAAAAGAAACCTAATGGTGAATTCTATTCTCTGCTTTATGCTCTGAAAATATGACAGAACCCTTACAAAAGACGCACAATATTCTATTTATAGGGCTTGGGAAATAACCATTTTTCCTTCTTGGAGTCGGATTAGGAGAAAGCTGAATTTTTTCGTCTGAGTGGCCTTGGCGCGCCGCGCCATTGATGCGCCAGAATCACCCTTCTGAAGTTTGGGTGCTGGCGTGGTGCCAGACTTGGCCCTCTATAGTTTTGGGTCTGGGGTAGCGTGACACCAACGCGATCCAGCCCAGTTTTTCCTTATTTGTTTGCTCTCGAGCGTTCCACCTACTTGCTTCCAGGCTTTACTCTTCCATTTCATCTCTCCATGGTTAATTTCCTCCGTCACATTCTCTGCAATCATCTAATCATGTGTATCAGTGCATAATATAGCAATACCAATCAAAACACACACAATATAGTAAGAATGTTCTTAAAACATAAGTAAATATGGGTAAAATACGATAAATTGGCATATAAATATGCCCAAGATCAGTTATACATACTTATGACTTTTAATGCAAGATAATTTTTAAATGATGTTGTTTTGTTTGTATTGTCGTACTTTCCTTGATTAGGTTAATTGATACTCTTGTTGTAATTTTGGTCTAGTCGTCCTTATCGGCGAGAAGGGCCTACGGGTTTGGTCCAGTCATTCTATTGATGAGGGCCTCTGATAGCGGTTTAGTAATTCTATTTGTGAAGAACCTGTGATTTTAGCTTAGCAGCTCTATCTGCATAGGGCCTACAAGCTGACCTAGTGGGTGCACATACTAGGACATAGCATGCGCTTATGTGAATATTGTTGTGATTTATGTTTATTGTATTGTTATTACATGTTATGATTACTTATAATTAATTTACATGCCCTTACTTTCAAGTATTATTTTGAGACTTTCTCCAACTGGGAATATCTTACTTGTTTGAGACGCTCATAATTTTCTTTGAGGTAAAGGACCCACATTTGTTTGTGGTGGCGCTTATCTATAGTTTATTTCATTATGATTTTGTCTTTTGGGTCGTGTCCCTAGATCTTCTATATGGACTTTCTATTAGATGCCCCTTGATCGTGTTTGTTGGGTTATGGTTGGTTCTTGGATAATGTATCGAATATTTACACTTTCGATGAATTAAGATAACTTTATTTTTTATCATTTTGATCTTCTATGAGTTGTGTTTTGAGATAACATTATTATTTACGATTTGGATCTTCTATGAATTGTGTTTTCTCCTGAATGCTTTTATCGGTAATGGTTCCACTTAGGGAGGGTAGTCGCTCATTAGGTGATGATGGATCGTTCCAACACAATTCTAACTTTTAAATACCATTTTTAAAATTTAACTTCAAATGTTTTTATTCAAATTTTAACTAAATCTATGTCCAAATTCCGAACTAGAAATTTGTAAGGCCACTGAAAATGGTTATCCACTTGCTTATACTTTAATGAACTGCCAACGGTACAGTTTTGGGCTAACTTTACTAAAGTGGAACACTTTTGATCTCCCTAACATAATAATAATAAAAACTAACAGGAAGGACAATTTTTCTAATGGTGCAAATTTGACGTGTTATCTCTTTCTTAATTGATGCACATTTTCTTTCTTCTTGTCTTCTTCATTTTTTAGGATTAATATATTAGTAGCTATTTATATCTAAGACAATACTTTAGAATGCAATAATCTGCCCACTCGAAAAAAATAACCATTTTCTCAAATGCATTTACAAAATGGTCTTAAGGTCAGTGACGGAGCTAGTAATTTGGTGAAGGATGTGCAAAGTTCTTCTTAATTGTGTTAAGGGCGTGCAAAATAAAATATATACTCGTAATAGCTAACATTTAACCTACACCACATAATTTACTAACAAATGATGTGCACTGAACCACACTTCACTCACATTAGAAAGGCAACCATAGTGGACCAAAACATGCAGCAAATAATTCTTCAAAGTGCTCCAAGTAAATGCAACATTTGGCTTAAATAATGCAACAATAATTGGCCTCAAAAACCCCTCTCATGCTCTTGCTTTGAATGTAGTGATTTCTCATTAAAGCAATTTAATGTGCGAAATCAGCCTTGAAATGCAGTTATCAAATATAAGAAGAGGCTAGAGCTTTTTTTTTTACTGAAGCGTTTCTTTGAGTGTGAAGTTGAGGAAAAGGGGAATGTCCGATGGGTTTTGTATTTTACAAGTCACCATTATTTTTAACACCATTATTTTTAAACGAATTTTGTTAGGAAAACCAAAAGTGTTCCACTTTAGTAAAATTAAAGGACTAAATATGCTCAGAGTTACGTTTGAAGAACCAAAATGAACCTACACTAATAAATAAAGGACAATTTTAACCCCAAAACTCACCAACGGTAGGTAGAGAGGTAGAGTTATTAAATTGCTGGTGCTTGAAATTTAGGATGTGGAAATACTGGATTTAGTAATTTGGGGATAGTACACCTGGCCTGCATTATAAATGGTTACCACAAAGTTTACCTAGTAGGTCCTCCCCTCCATTATTTCAAGTCTATTTCCTCGTTATAAATAAAAGTAGTGCCAGCCACCGTACTTTTGTTGTTACTACTCCCTCCGTCCATTTCATTATTGACTTTGCAGATTTCTTAAAAAATTGAATAATTTTACTATATTAATCTTTGAATATAATAAATATAATATCCTAAAAACTGTAATAGGAAAAAACTATAATTAATGATAAGGAAAATTAGGAACTAAGGGTAAAATTATCTCTTGATTTCATAAATTGAGCGAGTATTGCTGGACATCTATTTTTAGTATAGTGGACAAGTAAAAATGAACAGAGGGAGTATTATTATCGCAATGTGAAAAGCAGCTTGCCAGACCCAGTACGTACTAGCGGCAAGTAAACTTCACAATTGCAAAGTTCTCTAAGTTTTGGTTCAACTAATACAAACAATAGACAGAGTCCAGAGGAAATTGTAAAGAAACTACCTTAACGACGAAAAGCCACAACCCACTAGACTAGGGTATGTTCAATAACTTTAAAGTATTAAAATTCCACTCATTAAGGCCGGAATTTAAATAATGGGAAAAAGTTCAAATGAATTGGACTAAAATGTGAAAAAGAATATTGTAACTTTCTTACTTTTGATGCTCTGTTTTAATGCGTTTTACATGACTTAATTAATGACTCTCATTAAAAATTCGTTATTCGAGTCTTTTTTTACAAAAATAAAATATTTACATAGCAATTACTTCCTTCGTTTCTAAATAAGTGGTTGTTAGTCTTTTTCATTTTGTTTCTAAATAAATGGTGCTTTAGATAATTAAAAAGACATTAATGATCTTCTTCCAATTTTATCTTTCACTAAATAAAGAAAATTTTATAAAACCAAAAAACTACTAAACAATTACATTCTTTTTAAAGTATTTATTAAGGCAAGTAGTAAAAATACTCTTTGTTTTCTAGGAATTAGTGATTTCTTAAGTGGTGTGCCCAAACTAAAAAAACTCACTTATTTAGGAACAGAAAGAATATACTACTAGTATTATTTACTATAGACCAAGTAGCAACTTTTTTTAATTTATTCAACTAAAATATTTTTCCTAGATAATAAAAATTTGTGAAATTATTTTTAAGCAAATAAAAAAATAAGATTTAGCTTATGCTTAAGAAAAATAATATTCTCTTCGTATCTATTTAATTGTCTTACTTTTCTTCTTAAAATAACTACTATAATAATTTTCTAAGACAATAAAAAATATAAAATTTAGCTAAATTTATACAAAAATTTATATACCCTCTGTAACAATTTAAGTGTGTTACTATAAGAGATATAATTATAATAAATTATTTTCTAAGAAATAAATAATCTAAGACATAGCTTATGCTTACTAAAGAAATACACTCTCTATATCAATTTAAGTGTCTTACTTTTCTTTTTAGAAAATATTTATAATCATCTTCTGAGACAACCAAAATATAAGATTTAGCTTAAATTAATCTGAAAAAAATATACTTTCTGTATTAATTTAAGTGTCTTACTTTTCTTTTAGGAAATAACTATAGTCATTTTCTAAGATGACCAAAAATATAAGATTTAACTTGAATTGATACGAAAAAAATATACCCTCCATATCAATTCAAGTGTCTCACTTTTTACAAAAAGTAGTTGCAATTGTTCATTTTCTAAGACGATAAAAAATATAAGATTTAGCTTATGGATACAAAAAATAATATCCCTTTGTATCAATGCAAGATAAATAATTTGTTTTTGGTTGTCTTAAAAAATAATTATAATTATTTTCTAAAAAAAATAACACTTAAATCCAAGTGTCGATTCCAAGTACCAAGTTGCAAGTTTAGTCATTCTCATCTTTGTATTGGAATATTTTTTAACTTTTGTTACTTTTTTGCGAAATTTTCGATTTTTTCTTGATTTTTAAATATTTTTGCCGCCTACAAATTTGATCAGTTTATGGTACTTTAATGTTCGATACCAAAGACCCAATTACAAGTTTACTCATTTTTTTGCCATGGTGCATGTTATTTGCGGATGATGTAATTTTGGTGGACGAGACTCGCGGAGGAGTTAATGCTAAGTTGGAGGTTTGGAGACAGACCCTCGAGTCGAATGGGTTTAGGTTGAGCAGGACCAAGACTGAATATATGGAGTGCAAGTTCAGTGAGGCGACTCAGGATGATGACGTAGAAGTGAAGCTGGATACACAGGTCATCCAAAAGAAAGGGAGTTTCAAGTATCTTGGGTCTATTATCCAAGGAAGTGGAGAGATTGATGAGGATGTCACCCATCGTATTGGTGTTGGGTGGATGAAATGGAGGCTCGCATCTGGAGTCTTGTGCGATAAGAAGGTGCCTACTAAACTTAAAGGCAAATTCTACAGAGTGGTGGTCCGACCAGCTTTGTTGTATGGAGTTGAGTGTTGGCCAGTAAAGAACGCCCATATTCAAAAGATGAAGGTGGCGGAGATGAGGATGTTGCGATGGATGTGCGGATTTACTAGGAGAGATAGGACTAGGAATGAGGTTATCCGAGATAAGGTGGGTGTGGCGTCGGTGGAAGATAAGATGCGGGAAGCGAGGTTGAGATGGTTCGGCCATGTGAGAAGGAGAGGCACGGATGCTCCAGTGCGGAGGTGTGAGAGGTTGGCTATGGATGGTTACAGAAGAGGACGAGGTAGACCGAAAAAATATTGGGGAGAGGTGATTCGACAGGACATGGCGCAGTTGCAGCTTACCGAGGACATGACCCTAGATAGGAAGGTGTGGAGGACGCGAATTAGGGTAGAAGAGTAGTAGGTAGAAGTGGGTGTAGGCTAGTAGGTAGGAGTGTTTTTCCTTAGTGTCCCGACTAGTAATCGTAGTGTTACGCTTATAGTTTCTTGTTCTTGGATTCCTCGTGGTAGTATTGTGTGGCAGTGCTCTGTTTCTGTCTGTCTGCCTGTTGTTTGTTACTACATATTACTTCCTACCGTCTCTTGTTTCTTTTATCTTGTTTTTTTATCATGTATCATTGTTATGCCCTTTTTAGCCTATTTTTAGGCTTTTTTTTGTCTTGAGCCGGGGGTCTATCGGAAACAGCCTCTCTACCTCACCTCTGAGGTAGTGGTATGGTCTGCGTACACTCTACCCTCCCCAGACCCCACGCTGTGGGAATACACTGGGTATGTTGTTGTTGTTGTTGTTGTATTTTTCGTGTTCTCAAATAAGATTCTTTGTTGTTTCCCTTCTACTTTTGTTGCTAACTTCGTGCTTGAAATTTGAGGAGAGAAATAAGAAGAAGAAGAACAATGGATAAAGAGAAAAGGAAAGAGAATAAAAATTTGAAATGAAATAAAAATCTGGTAGTGAGGTGATATGTCACGTGGTGTTCAGCTCACCCAAATGTTAGGCCATGTGAAAAGTGTGTAAAATAGAGGTATTTTTGGTAAGCTTGCTTACGGCAAGAGTATAGTTGGCGTCTTAGTATAACTAAGGATAAACTTAATCAATAAAGGGATATTTTTGACCCTTTTTCCTTTAAAAAAATAAGAATAGAGAAGACAAAGACTTATTAAAAAGTTCGGTCAACTTAAAATAACATATTCCACTACATTATTTATATACAGGTGTGGTGATGTGAAGATCTCATGATCGCTAGCTAGCTACTAGTTGAAAATTATTTTATCCCATAAATTATAGGTTCGATGGCAGATACTGTGGTGAACTTTCTGTTGGAGAACTTGTTGCAGCTATTAAGTGAAAATGTGAAGTTGATTGGAGGTGCAAAGGGAGAGTTGGAAAATCTACTTAAAGAAGTTCAACATCTAAAAGCTTTTTTAGAAGATGCTGCAAAATTTCAGAGCAACAGCAAGCAGTGGAAAGCTTTGGTTGAGGAAATTCAGAAAACAGTGCACAGAGCTGAGGATGTAATTGATAAGTTCCTGGTACAGGCGAAGCTGCACAGAGATAAGAATACAGTCGGAAGAATCTTCGATTTGGCGCATCTCGGTACTGTCAAGAATCTTGCAGCTGAGATCAAAGGGATACATGAGCAAGTCAAGGAACTTCGCAATAACAATCAAGCTCTTCAGGCCAGCCCTGTTCTACCCCTCCCTAAAAAAGGGGCCCACGAGATAGCCCAGGTAAAGTCAAACCTTAGAAAACATGTGGTCTTTCTCCGGACTATTTTACTTTAGAAAACCAAGATATATTATTTTCTCTGTTCACTTTTACTTGACATTTTTTGACTTAGCACACCCATTAAGAAAATAATTATTAACATAGCTATTTTATCATAGTACCCGTATTAATTGATGGTTACTATTGTGTCTTGAAATTAATTCGGAGAATAAACAATTAATGCTAAAAGTAAAATAGAAAAAAAATTTGTCCTTCCTTGATATGTCAAAAATGACAAGTAAAAAGTAAAAATCCTATTAGGAAATAAGTGACAATTAAAAGTGAACGGAGGGAGTAAGCCTGGCGACGGAACCGGTACCGGGACTGTCGGACCAGAGTTAACCGGAACCGGACCGGTACCGGAATGATTTTTCGCCCGTGGGCCGGGAATCGGGACGGAACCGGTACCAGGAGTACCGGGAAATTTACCCCGTTCGTCCCGGTCCGGAATATCGGGTAACGGGTCCCGCCCCCCTTTTTTAAAAAAATAAATAAATTAAATTAAAATTTAATTATTTATAATTGAAAAAAATTTCAAAATATATAAGTTATTTTATATTTCTTTTAAAAGTATAACTTAATAAATTAGATTTTTTTTAGACTCTAAAAGTTTAAATTTCAAATTTTAAACTCTTAAAAACTTTTCAAACTCTTAAGTCTTAAAAGTTTAAATTTAAATTTTCAAACTATAACTAACTTAATAACTTACTTACTTAAGTTTGAAACTTTTTAAACTATATCAAACTTTCATTTTTTAAACTTTTTAAATTTCAAATTGTAACTTAAGTTTGAAACATTTAAAATTGAAATATATAAAAAAGACTTATATTAAATTGAAGACAATAATTAAAAAAATTAAAGGCGAATAGCCTATAATTTTATTCATAAAAATTAAATAATACAATTTGTATTACAAATATTAGAAGGGGACCTAATCTACGCAGCCCCCTTCTAGGAAGGGTTCTGTTTGAATTAGGCCTCAAACCTTCATACTAATATTTGTAGCCTTGAAAATAGTCTTGACGTAGAGATTCTAACATTTCCTTTGTAACATTTTCTGGAAGTGGTTGTTGTACTTGATCCTCCAATGCATCAATGTCGTCTTCACTAGAGTTTACCAAAATATTATCAATATCATATTCAAATTGGGCAGATAAACTAGGACTCCCATAATTCCTTCGCTCGGCATTGATCCAATCTCTAAATAATACCGATACCTCCAAGTTGTCTGCTGCTAATAAATATCTATGCTCCCCTATTTGATATCTTGCTGCACTAAAAGCGCTCTCCGATGCTACTGAAGATGCTTGAATAGCTAGCAAATCTCGAACCACCGGTTGAAGTTTTGGAAATGACCTGCCGCGAGCCCTCCACCATTCTAAAAGTTGAGGTTTCCCTTGTGCATCCTTAATGCTTTCCGTTCCCTGATTAAGATATCCATCAAAATCATTCCTTTCATTAGAAGTAAGACCAAGATAATTTTCCATCATATCATCAATATCATCTTCATTTGAATATCTACGCTGCCTAGAACTTGTAGGTTCTTCATTACGTACTGCATCATTCATTCTACTAGAATTATACAGGTCATATAATTTTTTTAGCTTCAATTCTTATGCTATCTTTAACATCGGACAAACTTTTTATTTTGTCAGCTTCGTCAACTTCGTCACCTTGCTCATTTATAACTTCAAAAATATCTAAATTTAAATATATTCTTTCAACCATTCGTGTTGCACTTACTTCTTTGTAAGTTGGATTTAATAAACAAGCAGTTAAATAAATTTGAGGAATAGGAAAAAATATTTTCTAAATTTTTTAATCATTGCATTAATGGAGTCTTGAAACCGTGGAATACTTTTGTATTGAAAAAATTTATCAGAAATAGCACATATATTTTTGAAAATAGTTTCAGAAGGCCCGAAGCTAAAACCATAGTAAAACGCGGGAAAACCTCTCTATATGCATGGAACTGGCATGCTCAAACACACAATAGCTGCCCCGCAGCTCACAATCAACCTATCGGCCCTGCACAGGCTCTAAAGCTACTAAGCAAGCATAACCAGCCTAGAAGGGTAATTCTATGTCCGGGACTCGCGGACATTCCCAATGATCCCACCGTCTATGTTCCAGAGTCAACAAGGCCTCACAGGACCACAAGGGTAATAATATCAATTAACAAGAATTCTACACACAACAGAGGAAAGAAACAGGATGGATCATCAAGGAGCGGTCAAGGTCTGTGGTACCAACCTAATAACCCAACCCAAGGAGACCAACTAGTACAATTTTACCTGATATATGCGAAATCTAGGGGGTTAAGCCGTAACCTACCTGTCGTCCGATGACAAGCTGCAGGAATAATTATATCCGAGGCTGAGCTGCTCCGAGAAGCTCTGAACGAGAATCAAACTATCAAATTCACAAATAAGAAGTTAAGACGAGTCCAAAGATACCCATATTGCTACAATTGTAGCCGGATCGATATCCGAGTCAAAAGTGGGCACGTGAGGCCCACAACCCGAAACCTAAAATGATAAGAACCATGACGACCCCAACGATGCCAAGGAGGTATGCTCCAAATTTGAGCACAAATGGCCAAGGAAAAGGGCATCAAAACAGCCCGCAAAGGCTGGGGTTTAAGGAGTGAAAATTTATGAACAAGAACGGATATTGGGCAAGGATTACTTACCACAAAGGTGAAAAACAGAGTCAAGAAGGATAATTTACCACTCCCATGAGCATGAATCAACTGGACGCATAATTCACAAGCAAAAACTCAAGCTATGTGAAAGGCATCAATGGAGATTTTAAGAAATTTTCAAGAGAAGAGGGAGCTTACCAAACGATGATGAAGTACGGAAAATCCACCCACAATTGACTTCCCAAGGATTGGAATCAATATAGAGCAAATTGTTGGGGAGAATTTATAGTTTAGAGTGAGAAAAAGTAAGATAAAATGCTGGAAACACGAACTCCCGGCTTTATATAGCTGCTGAAAAATGACCATCGCCAATAGTGCTAAAGGGGTGCCGGCGCCTCGACGCTATCGCACTGGGAGGGTGCGATCGCACTGAAGGCTGGCAGGCGCTGAGGAATGATCGCGCAAGCCTTGGCGCGACTACGCTGAAGGCTGGCCTGCAACTATTTTTCTACAATTTCTCTAACACTCCACGAGGTGTTCCAGGCATAATAGGAAACAAATATTCAAAAACCAATAGTGCTAACAGAGTGGAAACTATGTTCCAGACTCAATGGAATCAACGAAACTCCCATATGAGGTCTTTTCGGAGAAATGTTGACCCAAGTCAACACTAACAAAAAGGAACTCAAGGGCTCAAAATGAGTCTGGCTCATTCAGAACCCGAACCAACCACCTTCCTAGCCCTAACTCAACATTCCAGAGCTGATGGAATCATCAGATTTCGAATCTGACACTCCGATCATTGAAAGTCACCCGAAGTTGCACTTTGAACTACAAATGGCATGAAAACTAAGAAATCCACACAAAACCCACATCGGAAGTTCTCAGTTCTCAACTAAAGGTTCAACTAGACCAAACTCATTGCTCTGAAGCTAACAGAACTGTCAGAATTCAATTCTGAGCACGTTAGCGAAGAATGTTGACCAAAGTAAATGATATTTTAAGTTCTAAAACAGGCAAACGGTCAAAACGACCAAACGAATAGCCAGGGCACCAAACCACCAGTCCCAACAAGCCATAAATAACTTGGGGCCACTACAGAAAGGCTATAAAAGTGAAATAAATGCGTAAACGCAAAGATAACTAGAAGGGTCATCACAACATTCACTACTAAAAAGACTTTCATCCTCGAAAGTCAAGAAGAAGGGAGTACCTGAAAGCTCGAACAACTGCGGATACTGAGAACACAACTCACTCTTTGTCTGCCAAATAGCCTCCTCGACCAGATGGTGCCTCCACTAAACTATCACAACCAGAATCTCCCTAGATCTTAACCTTCTGATATCTCTGGCCAAAATAGCATCGGATCCTCAACAAATGATAACCTCTCATCCAACTGGACTGAATCCCAATGCAACACATGAGACTCATCTAGTACATACCGGTGCAACATCAAGACATGAAACACTAGGTGAATAGCTTAAAAAATCGGAGGCAAGGCTAACATATAGGTAACACTACCAACTCTCTACAGAATCTCAAATGGCCCAATTAACCAGGGGCTAAGCTTGCCCGTCTGACCAAATCTTATCACGCCCTTCACGGGAGATACATGAAGGAAAACCAGGTCACCAACACTGAACTCCAAGGCACGAAGTCTATGATTAGCGTAGCTCTTCTGCCTACTCTGGGCCACTCTAAGTCTGTCCTGGATAAAACAGACTCGGTCCAAGGAATCTCTAAGCAAATTCGTACTTTGCGGTCTGGACTCTAACCCATCAAACCAACCAATGGGCGATCTACAAGTCCTACCATACTAAGCCTCAAAAGGTGCCATGCCAATGCTCGAATGAAAGCTATTATTATACGCAAACTCAGCCAAAGGCACAAACTGATCCCATAAACCTCCAAAGTCAAGTACACAGGCCCGAAGCATGTCCTTCAGGACTTGAATGGTCCTCTCGGACTGGCCATCGTTCTGAGGGTGGAACACAGTACTAATTAGAACCGTCATACCTAAATCCCTTTGTATAGCTCTCCAAAACTGAGATGTGAACTGAGTGTCACGGTCTGAAATGATAGAAGCTGGGACCTCGTGCAACCGTACAATCTCATGAATGTAGATCTGAGCTAACCTCTCTGCCCTGTAGGAAGTCTGAACCGGCAAGAAATGCACTGACTTGGTCAATCTATCCATGATCACCCAAATGGAATCAAACCTTCGAGCAGTATGAGGCAAACCAACAACAAAGCCCATGGTAATACCTTCCCACTTCTACTCGAGAATGGGAAGTCGCTGCATCAACCCACCCGGTCTTAAGTTCTCGAACTTCACTTGATGACAGTTCAAGCACCAAGATACAAACTCTGCCACATCCTGCTTCATACCACCTCACCAGTAAAGCTGCCTCAGATCTCTATACATCTTCGCTGCACCAGGATCAATGGAGTATCTGGAACAATGTGCCTTATGGAGTATCAACTGTATCAAATCACCAACTCTCAGAACACAAAGTCGACCCTCAAACCTCAGAACCTCATTAGAACCCAAAGTAGCTCGGCTGGCCTCAACCCGAACCACCTGATTATGAAGGTCACACAAACTCTGAATATGATCAACTAGAGTAGAGCGAACCTTAACACTGGAAAGAACTCTACTGGGATCCGATAAGTAAAGCCTAACCAGAAGGTTAGCCAAGGATTTTATATCCATGTCCAATGGTCGCTCAGAAACTGAAAGTGAAGCTAGACTGCCCATACTCACCGCCTTCCGACTCAAGGAATCCGCTACCACATTTTCTTTGCCCGGTGGTATAAAATAATGAAATCATAGTCCTTCAACAGCTCAATCCATCTCCTCTGCCACGAGTTCAGCTTGTGCTGACTCGTAATGTACTGAAGACTACGATGGTTGATGAATATCTCAGAATGAACTCCATATAGATAGTGCGTCCAGATCTTTAGCGCGAAGACTACCGCCGCCAACTCTAAGTCGTGAGTGGGGTAGTTGCGCTTGTAAACCTTTAGCTGCCTCGATGCATATGCTATCATTCACCTTGCTGCATTAACATACAACCAAGACTGACCCCTAAAGCATCACAATACACGAAGAAATCCTGACCCTCAACCAGCAAAGTCAGAACTGGAACTGAAGACAATAAGGCCTTAAGCCTCTGGAAGCTATCCTCGCACGGATCAGACCACTGGAATGGAACATACTTCCTAGTCATTCTAGTCAAGGGTTATGCTATGGAAGAAAATACCTCAACAAACTGCTTATAGTACCCGGCTAGTCCAACAAAGTTACGGACCTCTGTAGGAGTGGTAGGTCTAGGACAATCATGAACCGCAAAAATCTTACCCGGATCCACTCTAATCCTATCCTTAGCCACCACGGTATTAGGAATGCAACTGAATCAAGCCAAAACACACACTTTGAGAACTTGGCATAAAGTCGGTGAGCTCTCAATGTATAAAGTACAGTCCTCAAGTGCTGCTCATGCTCCTCTCTACTTATCGAGGATACCAGGATGTCATCAATGAAGACTATCACGAACATATACAAGTACGGGCTACGCACCATGTGCATCAAGTCCATGAAGGCTGCGGGGGCATTAGTTAACCCAAAAGACATCACCAGAAACTCATAATTGCCATAACGTGTCCTGAGTGTTGTCTTAGGGATGTCCTCCGCCCTAATCCTTAACTGATGGAAGCCGGACCTCAAATCAATCTTCAAAAACACGACAGAACCCTGAAGCTGATCAAACAGGTCATCAATCCTCGGTATCGGATACCTATTCTTCACTGTCACCTTATTCAACTGCTGGTAGTCAATACACATCCGCATCGACCCATCCTTCTTCTTCACGAAGAGAACAGGAGCACCCCAAGGAGACACACTCGGTCTAATGAACCCCTTAGGTAAAAAATCTTGGAGCTGCTCCTTAAGCTCTCTCAACTCAGCAGGAGCCATACGGTCAGGAGGAATAGAAATTGGTCTGGTGCTTGGCTCTAATTCAATGGCAAAATCAATATCCCTCTCAGGTGAAAGGCCTGGCAGGTTGGTAGAAAACACATCTAGGAAGTCTCTAACAAAGAATTAATTATTAAGGAGTAACATCTAAAGCAGATATTGTTTCCAGGATAGTACTACAAAATCCCCTACTAACCCATATTATATTCAAGTTTTATTCTTACACATCCATTCACAAGAAAAATAAAATATTATAATAGACTTCAGTCCAATCACTATCAGTAATTCTATAATCATTATCTGAATTATGAGCATTCCAAACCATTTGTACATGCTTTCTATAATCATATGCAACTTTAAGCATTTCATATAATGAATTCCATCTAGTAGACACCGTTTTTGAAATTTTTCTAGGGGGAAGGTTAAATTCATGACAACGGCATTCAAACTCTACACGTCTAGCTTTTACTTGACATTTAAAAATAAAATAACATGCAGCTTCACATTTTATACAGCCAGAATTATACATTGCTACACCATCTCTAACAATCAAATTATATATGTGTGCAGCACACCTAATATGAAAACCGTCATTACAAATAGGGCAAATTGTCAGTTTTAATTTTTCAACAGCATTTGTATTATTAGAAGCATTATCAAGGGTGACACTAATTACTTTATTACAAATTTCATAACAATCTAAAACATTTATAATAGTTTGAGCTATGTAACTACCGGTTTTCAGCATTTCACAAGATTTATAACCTAAAATTCTTTTTTGCAAGTTCCAATTTTCATCAATCCAATGGCCAGTAATAGTGAAATAATCGTTACCATAAGGACTACGGCCCATATCAGAAGTGATAGCCATTCTACACGTATTATAGTTAAATAAACAACGAAGATATTGAAAATGTTGTCCTTGATAATCAAAAACAACTTTTTTAATAGTATTTCTTGAAAAACCTGTGAAAGATGGATTATACACTACTTGAATATAATGAACAAAATCAGAATTTTCAGCAAAACTAAAAGGCAAGCCACAAACAATAACCATTTTAGCTAATTCTTCAAGATCTCTTTCTGTACTATAACTGCGATGTGTACTAGGGCCAGAAACATTAGAAGGGTTTAACTGTGTTTGGATCATGTTAGAGGCCCCTACTCCTACAGATTCATCGGGAAGGGGAGTACCATATTTTCTTTTGCATCGGCTATAGCCTGAGCATGTAAAAATTCTACTTTACAACATCCCAACAAATAATTTCTTAAATGTCCCGTTCCACCCGACTTTTCCGTAGTTTTATGATTCAAAATATATTTACATTTTTTACAAATAGCTTGCGTTTTAACCTCACTTTGAGTCATAAATTGTCAAACAACAGATTTTTCAGGACGTTCAGCCTTTGGTTTAGCCCTAGTAGGATGTACAGGGGGAGTGGGAGCGGGAGCGGGAGCGAGAGTGGGACTAGTAGCCGTAGGCGGCTCTGTTTCATCATCATCATAAGTATCAATATTATCAAATTCATTATCTTGTTCTACTTCTTCATCTAGTTCTTCATTAAAATTACCAAACCTTGTTTGTAAAGATTCATGATCTAATTGAGTATTAGTATCAATATTAAAAGGAGTTTCATCAACATGTGTAAAATCATCCGTATTTATTCTAAATTGAGGCGCTTCTTTATTTTTAAATTTTTTTTAGAAGAATTACCGACTTTAGTTTTTTCGGTTAGTGCATTACCTACCCTACCAAAAAATAAACTTTTACCCTTGCCAATATTTTTATCACCGAATTCCATTGTAAAATATTAAAAGTAAGCAAATAAATTAATACAAAAATTAAATGCAAAAAAATGTATAAGTAAACTAGTAAAGAGATGAAAGTAGGAACGAATGTACCAAATATCTGCGTAAAAGCAAACGTGTATAACCGAAAGCCGAAATTGATAGATGAAACTTGAAACTTGAAGATTGCTCAAAAATAATCCAACAAATAAAATTAACAATTTAATAGAGACTATTAGAGAATAGAGAGTAGAAGAGTAGAAGATTGAGAGTTGAGAGAGTAGATGAAGAAGAAGAAATTTTGTGTAGTAAATAATGAAGGGGTGGGGATTTTTATAGTTAAATTTTAGGGCTAAAATGTATTTTTAAAGATTTTGGGGTATTAAAAAAAGTTTAGGGGGTAGGGGGGTGTTTTGGCTGAAATAGCCGTTGGGTGGGGCCTTATGGCCGTTGCCAACGGCTACCCCAACGGCTAACTTATTAAAAAAAATCAAATTTTCATTTCCTGCCCGAAACGGACCGGTACCGGGATGAACCGGGACCGGGATACCGGTAAGAATTCTCGCGACCGTCCTGTTACCCCTACCGGCTTACGCCTTCACCGGACGGAACCGGAGCCCACCGGACCTGGATGGACCGGAACTGGTACCAGGACCTCCCGGTTCCGTCGCCAGGCTTAGGAGGGAGTAGTTGTTTGTTTCTATATTTATCCTTAGTCATAAATATGGAGACATATTAATGTGGTGTAAAAGAAAGAAGTATTAATTAGAGAGAAGTATCCCCGTTTCAATTTGTTTTGACCTACTTTCCTTTTTAGAGCCTCTTTGGAGATCTTTTGGCTTATTTTTATCATTTGACTTAAAACAAGATGCTTATAAGCACTTTTTTTTTTATCCAAACACTTCAAGAGTGTTTAAAAACTATTTTGGTTTAAAAGCACTTAAAATAAGTCAATCAAAAATAGGCTCTTAGTCTGTTTAAAAAATAATGACTCTTTCTCCTTTTTAGCAACTCTATAGTTTCAATTTTCCACATGACATGTTTAAAATCATAAAATTAAAGTACATTTTGGTACATTTTACATATCTTTAATTTAAAATTACAAGATTCAAAAGTCTTCTTTATTATCTTAAACTCTATACCAAGTCAAAATAGACCAAACAAATTGAAATGAAGAGAGTAATAAATAAGAATAATTTAGTCAAGCTATCCTTTACTTAATATTTTTCTTAAAAGGTGTGAAAAGAAAATATGACAAGTAAAATAGTCCGAGAATATAAGCCGTATAACATAACATGAAAGTTGTAGTGCTGGTATGCCAGTTGAAAACTGATCATTATACTAGATATACAAGTCTCTATGTTATGCAAAAATTAAAAAAAATTGTTTGTCCCCAATTATATGATACTATTTTCTTGTTAGTCCGTCTAAAAAAAATGAGATCTTTCTGTATTTAGTATTACAATTTAATGTTAAAATGTTTATAAGGGGTCGTTTGGTAGGGTGTATAAGAATAGTGTAGAATATGGTGTATTAGTAATGCTTGCATTAGTCGTGTTGAGATTTTTCTTATGTAGTGTTTGATTTGATATATTAAAAATAACATATATTGCATAATTTCTATTAAAAAAAATTATTTACAAAAATACCCTATCACAAATATGGTGAAAAGGGTGTGGAAAAAGGTTTTGAGGGACAATTATGTCTTTAACCATGCTAATGCATGCATTAGAACCCATTGCAATATGCTAATACATGAAAATTCATGATATTAGTAATACATCCCTCTATACACAATAGAGCATTAGTAATATAAAGGTTGAAAAAGTGTATCAAACAAGGTACTAGTAATACACCAAAACTAAAGCATATATTAGATTTCTAATGCACTCTACCAAACGAATGAGATGATTTATAGCCACACAAATATTTATGACTTATTTTAGATCACAAGTTTCAAAAGCCTTCCTTTTTAATCTTAACCTCCCTGTCTAGTCAAACACCATCAGAATTGGGATGAAGGGAATACATATATATATATTTATACTAGCATGTGTTGTACAATTTTTAATCTAATAACTGGTCAAACATATCATTTTCGTTTAATCACGATGGTCGAGCGTTAGCTCACCACTGCACACGATCATGATAATGTAAAATAGACTCGATATAACAAGTATATTGATTGATATCACAGAATAAATAGCTAGTAAATAATATGTTATACTCTTATATATGGTCCTACAGATCAAATTATACTATTGTAATAGACTTTTTATACCATATATAAACGTATATAACTTAAAATACCTACCTTGTGAAGATTATCCACTCTGTTGTCTGATGCAATCCATTTGATCATGTTAAAAAGGATCCTTCTTTGGACGATGATGAAGTTGTCGGGTTTGATGAGGAAGCTAACAAAGTGATCAGCCGGCTTGTTAAAGAATCAGAGGATCTGGATATTATACCAGTGGTCGGTATGCCCGGACTTGGAAAAACTACACTGGCAAGAAAAATCTACAATGATTCTAAGCTTTCATATGAATTTTTCACCACCCTTTGGGTTTACGTCGGCCAATCTTACAAAGTAAAGGATGTTTTTCTTAATATTCTCAAATTCTTCACAAAACGCATCCAAGATTATCAAGATGAGGATGTGGACGCATTGGCTAAGGCGATAGCTGGTTATATAAAGAAAGGAGGTAGATGTCTCATTTGCTTAGATGATGTTTGGGCAACAAAAGTCATTGATGATGTAAAGAAAGTTTTCCCAGAAAACAAGAAGGGGCATCGAATCATGATGACCACTCGTGACACATGTGTGGCTAATTTTGCCAATACAGATCCTCACAACCTGAAATTCTTGACTGAAACAGAGAGTTTTGAGTTATTGATAAAGAGAGTTTTTGGCAAGGGAAGTTGTCCTGATGAGTTAGTACGACTTGGAGAAAGCATTGCAGAAAAATGTGATGGAGTACCACTTGCAGTAGTGGTAATTGCAGGAGCATTAAGAGGTCATCTGGACAAAAAAGATTGGGTAAGAGTTGAGAAAAATGTGGTAAAACATCTTTACAAGGATAACGAAGATAGCTGCTTGAAATTTGTTGAGATGAGTTACGATCATTTACCCCAAGAAGTGCAGACGTGCTTCTTGTATTGTGGTGTCTTTCCTCGAGGCTTTGATATCCCTTCTTGGAAATTGATTCGCTTGTGGATAGCAGAGGGGTTGATAAAGCCCCAGGACGATTACACTCTAGAGGATATAGCGGAGTTTTATTTGAACGATCTTGTCAACAGAAATTTGATAATATTAATGCAAAAGAGGTCTGACGGTCAAATAAAAACCTGTCGTCTTCACGACATGTTGCATCAGTTCTGCAAAAAGGAGGCTAGTAACAAATGGCTTTTTCAAGATGTATTTCTGACACCTGATCAAGCTATTCCTTCTATGCAAGACCCAAATAAATGTCGTCGATTGTGCATACAACCCTCTAATCTGAATGACCTTCTTTCCAAAAAACCTTCTGCAGAACATGTTAGATCTTTTTATTGTTTTGCCTCAAAAGAAAAACAAATTGGCTTGTCCGCTAGTGACGTTAAACTCATCCACAAAGCATTTCCATTGATCAGGGTCCTGGATGTTGAATCCCTCAAATTTATCTTTTCTAGGGAATTTAACCAGTTATTTCATTTGAGATATGTTGCTATCTCAGGTGACTTCATGGCCATTCCTCAGACCTTTGGTAAATTCTGGAATTTACAAACTCTTATACTTAATACAAGTACCTCAGCGCCCACCCTTGATGTAAAAGCGGACATATGGAACATGTTACAGTTGAGGCATCTGCACACCAACATACCTGCAAAATTGCCATCCCCTACTACCACGACAGGTAAAGCTTCTTGTTTACAGACTCTTTCTATGGTTGCACCAGAAAGTTGCGAGAAAGATGTGCTCGCAAAAGCTTGCCACCTCAGAAAATTGAGTATTCGAGGGCAAATGGCGGCTTTTCTTGGTGCTTACAAGGGGGGAATCAACAATCTTGAAGAGCTAAAGTGTCTGGAACATTTGAAACTGTTGAATGATGTTCTTTTCATGAATAAAGCACTTCACCTTCCACCAACATTCTCCAAACTTGTACGCACTGTGAAGAAGTTAACTTTGACAAACACAAGGTTTGCTTGGAATGAGGCGGATAAACTGGGGAAGTTGGAATCCCTTGAGGTCCTAAAGTTTAAAGAAAATGCATTCGCGGGTGATTCCTGGAAGCCAAAAACTGGATTTAGCGCACTCCAAGTCTTGTGGATTGAAAGGTCAGAATTCGAATCTTGGGAGGCTTCGGCTCATAACTTCCCCATGCTTAGGCACCTTGTTCTTATCTCTTGTGATAAGCTCGACGCTGTGCCACTTGAGCTGGCTGATATACCTAACCTTCAAGAGATGAGGCTGGAGAACACAAGCAAAGCGGTAAAATCCGCAAAAGATGTTCAAGAAAGCAAGACATCTAAAAGCAAGAAGTTCAAGCTAAGCATATTCCCTCCTGAAAATGAATCCAAGGTCGCACAGTGAAATTGAAAGGTCAGTTGAATTCATTTATACTGAAATGATTAAATCAACATTAATGTATAGTCTTCACTTAATTTAATTGTCCTGCTGGAATACATTATTCATGACTGCTGCACTTGTCTCATATAGTAGAATGCCATGTAAGACTGCATCTTCTGTAATTATTTGAATCTACTGATATATATAGCAACAACAAAAACAACATACCCAGTGTAATACCAGAGGTGGGGTCGGAGGGTTGTGTGTACGCAGCCTTACCCTTACCTTGTGAAAGTAGAGAGGTTGTTTCCTATTCCGATATATATATATATCAATCTATGAAATTCCATAACTAACCAATTCTTTCCTTACATTATGAATGGCATAATACATAAATGTGTCCTTTAACTTGGCATCAATTCACATCTATGACCTTCAACTTTGGATGTTGACAAGTAGACAATTAAACTTGTATAAAGTTGAACAAGTAGACACACGTGTCCTATGTGGCATAATACACGTAGGATGTCATGTAGGACACAAATTGGCCACATAGGACGCCGCATAGGACACATGTGTCTACTTGTTCAACTTTATACAAGTTTAAGTGTCTACTTGTGCACACCCAAAGTTGGAGGGCATAGACGCAAGTTGAAGCCAAGTTAAAGGGCACATTTATGCATTATGCCATTATGAATTGCAGTCTTCTCTTACGTGTACAAATGGCTCGACCATGATTTGCTGTAGAAAATACCATTTGTTTATTTCTAACATGATTTGATTTTTGTGGTGCTACACTGTATGGATTCTTTTGAACGATTTATTAGTGGTTTCTTTGAAATCTACCTCCTACAATTTTCCTCTCTTTGTTTCTGTTTTCATTTCCTAATTTTCCTCCTTTCTGCAGGAGAGAACTTGGACACTGAGCATGCTGGAAGCCAGGGGTCATCAGACAAATAGCTGGAGTATTGTGATTTTGAAATAAGGCTAGGTCTGTTGCATTTTGAGTTCCCCTTCATGTAGAATTTTTATTTTTTTCTCGGCTGTGAAACTGTTTGCATCTTTCCTATTCTGTTATGGTTGTATTTGCTTTGTTTCGTTCGTGTAAAAGTGTTGTTTTCATCTAGCATTGTTTTTTGTTGAAAGATATGTTACTCCCAACAAACGTGCTATTGCAAGTGATCTTATTAACTTGGTATCTTAGCTTTCAGATGAATTCTATTTAATTATTTTTGAATCAGAAGGTTTCAAGTTCAAATTATGAATCCATACTATTCAGACACTACTAGCGGTGGGCATAAACACCGAAAAATCGAAATACCGAACCGAACCGAACTGAATTAATTCGGTTTTTTGGTTTTGGTTTTTTCATTGTTTGGTTCGGTTACGGTTTATTTATATTTCATATTTTGGTATTCGGTTTGATTTTCGGTTTCAGACTCCAAATTATTCGGTGTAACCGAATAACCAAAATATGTAGAACTAATTATTTTCTGAAAATTATATATCCTACTTTTCAATTATCCGGCCCAAACCCAATTATCGAAGCCCAATTTCATCTCTTTAGTCTTTTCTACCTAAACGCTAAACCTAATACCTAATAAATTTCATCAGAAAGTTCACTCTCTCAAACTCTCACTCTTTCGACAGTCGACTCTACAGCGGCCAGCGGGCTAGCAGCGTGAACGATTGAACTCTTCGAGCATTCAGCACCAACGACCAGCGTGAATTCTTCGAGTTGTTTCTCAGGTAAGCAAGCTCATAACCGAATTCGATAAATCAAAACTGAATCGAATCAAATTTGAAAAAACCGTCGGTTTTTGGTACCCCTTTCCGATAATCGAAAATCAAAAAAACCGAACCGAATAATCGAATGCCCACCCCTAGACACTACTGCATTATTGTTGAAGAATGAAAAAGTCCCACATCGGTGGTTAATGAGATGAGTGGTCCCCTTATACGGCTTGGGCAATCCTCCTTCTTTAAGCTAGCTTTTGAGTATGAGTAGGCTCAAGACCTAATAGTCATGAAAATCAATAAGCTTTCTCAAGGAACGTTATCTTCCTTAAATGTATAGCAGGGACTACTACTCTGAATGGGAGAGATTTTGCATCCAACTCATGAAAGAAATCTGCAGAGGGTGTTATTACCAGAGGCGAAGCCAGAATTTGAAGTATGTGGGTTCCGAATTTCAAGAAAAGGCAACTATCTCAAGCTAATGTATAACAACCTCCAAATGAACTAACAAATAACGGTATTTAATATGTTTAATAAAGCGATGAACTACTTAAACACTATAAATATAAGCATTATCATTACAATTGCACTCGACGAGTTGTCATGTTTTGAAAACGATCAATGATCGCATCATTAGGCACACTTTCAAATACTTCATCCTCTATATAACAAACTAAACAATCATTCAAAAATTCATCACCAATTCTACTTCGCAAGTCATTTTTAATAAACTTCATTGAGGAGAAAGCTCGTTCCACTGTTGCAGTAGCCACGGGTAATATCAAACTTAACTTCACAAGCAAATAAACAAGTCCCCATGTCTTGTGCATATTTGTTTCAACCGATTTCATTGAAAGATCTCCAAGTCCTTTCAAATTTGAAAAAGCATTATCCACTTTTCTCACATAGTAAATATAATTGTCAAGATCAAAACTAAGATCTTCAAGCTTGGAGGCACTGAACTCATTTGGATAATACGTAGCAAGCTTCATAATCTTGTTTTTATCATAATTTGCAAAAGAATTCTTAGGACTCAAACTAGCCATGCCAAGAAGTAGATCAGTATTCACTTCATTAAAGCGATTGTTAACCTCTAAAAGTTGTAAGTCAATGACAGCACAAAAAACTTCCACACGCAAATGATGAGAATATGTAACAATTGAGCTCTTACGCTTCGACTTTCCGAGACCATATCTCTCATCCATTTTAGGAAGCACAATACCATTCTTTTCACAAAATAAAGAGATGTCTTCTAACAAAGAATTCCATTTAGATTCCCTCATCGATTGCAATTGTCTCTTTGTGAAATCAACAAGCTTCATAGCACTAACAATATCTTGATATTTTCGTTGTAATGCCATGTTCAAATCATATGTAATTTCCAAAATTTTCAACATCAAATGCAACATGTAGATAAACTCATAAGATCTAATGTCTTCCACTAAACTTTTTGCCATTGCTTTCTCATGATAATTTGCACCCTCATTTGCAAGAACTCCAAGTACATGAACAATTGATGAGAATAAGGAAATGAAGTTACGTACTGTCTTAAAATGAGATCCCCAACGAGTATCACCAGGCCTTTGAAGTCCAAGTTCCTGATGTAATCCACTTCCCGTATGAACTTCACCAAGCACTAGTAATTCCTCTAATTTTTCAGCTTGATCATCTCGAAGCATCTCCCTGTGCTTAAAAGAACCTCCAACAATATTTAGAACATTGGCAATAATATCAAAAAATTTATTCACATCATGATGTTTCTTCGCAACAGCTACAAGAGTCAATTGCAACTTATGAGCAAAGAAATGTATACAATATGCCGAAGAATTATCTTTCAAAATCAAAGTTTTTAAGACCATTAAGTTCTCCTTGCATATTACTAGCTCATCATAACCTTGCCCCCGTATTTGAGATCGACTCAAAGAACGATCTAAAAGCAAAGAATAGATCGCTTCTTTCAATGACTTTGCAGGTCTTTAACATGAACAAGACCAAGAAATCGCTCAATAAGCTTACCCTCCTTGTTAACATACCGTAGAACAAGCGTCATTTGTTCCTTATGAGAAACATCCTTAGATTTATCAACCAATATCCCAAAGTAATCTCCGTTCAAGTCTTCAATAATTGCTTTCACCATTTCTTTTGCACAAGAATTTACAATGTCTTTTTGGATATCGGGAGAAGTCATGGTGTTATTTTTTGGAGATTTTTCTAATACAATATTTTTCTCATCTTCCTTCTTATCCACATACCACTTTAAGAGATCTAGAAAATGGCCTCTTCTTGTAGAAGTTACATACTTATTGTGACCCCGAAAATGCATTCCTTCTTTTAAAAGATAACTTATCACATCAATTGAAGTATTCAACCGAACCCGATGTTCACCTTTAATTTTTTTGGATTGCTTGTCAAATGAGGCTAGAATAGATTATTCAGGATTCATTAAATCTAGCATCATCTTGAAACATCGAATATGAACACTATTCACTTCACCCACATGCTTTTGAAGCCTTTCTATACCCCTGTTCCAACTTTGAAAACCTTTTGTTGTGAAAGAATTACTCACGTTTTTTCCATATCCTCCAAGATCATTTTTAAACAAGTAACAACATAAGCAAAATGTTGCATCTTTTCTAATGTTATATTCTAACCATTGAGAATATGGAGGTTTGAACCATTCAGGATTAAAATGACGTGGTATTCCTCCAAAATCTGTTGCTGAGAAAATAAATTTATCAGGCTGGAAGGTTTCTTTTGTATGTAATATCTTCTTACTCGATCACGTACATTTGAAGGAAATTCTGAAATTGATTTTCTTTCAGCAGGATCTGATTTAAGATTCAAATTGGTCAATCTTTTGTCATTATCTGATACTCTGAAAAGATTGACATGCGATGGAGAACTGGGAAAAGAAGAGCTAGGAGCAGTATTTGAAGCAGCTCGAGGCTTGAAAAAATTTGTAATCATATTGAGTCTTGCTTAAAAGACCTAGAAATCACAAAACATAGATTATATTTTGAATTGTATGTTTCATCGTAATTATCTTAGTTAATAGTTATGGTTATTCTACATTTATGAAATTAAAAGAACGACCTCAAATATTTTTAAACAACTCTCAATGCTTATTTGTCTCTCAACTTTTATATTTATTTCTTTTTCTCTTTTTTATTTTTTATTTTTTCTTTTATCTTTTTTTTTTCTCAACCTTTATTTTTCTTTTATTTTTTGTTTTATTCTTTCTTCTACTTTTTTCTCTTTTTTCTCAATCTTTATTTTTTTCCTTTTCTCCTCTCAATTCTAATTTTTTTCTCATTTTATTTTTATTTTTATTATTATTATTATTATTATTATTATTTTTTTCTCAACCTTTATTTTTTCGTTTATTTTTTGTTTTGTCTTTTTTCTTCGTTTTTTCCTTTTTTTCTCAATTTTTATTTTTTTCTCTCAACTTCTATTTTTTTATTTTTTCTTTGATTTTTAAATTTTCTTTTCTCTTTTTTTTAATCATTTTTTTCGACCTTTATATTTTTATGAGATGTTCTATAATTCTTGCTTTAGAGGCAAGACTTAGCCCAAAGACTTCCAAACAACAAATTACGCCCCATTAGCAAGACTTGATACTAGTACATTGTGTCTTGATTTATGAGATGTTTTATAACACTTGCCTCAGAGGCAAGACTTAGCCCAAGGACCTCTAAAAAATACGAGTTACGCTTCATGGGCAAGAGTTCACACTACTTCATTGTGTCTTAATTTATGAGATACTCTATAACTCTTGCCTTAGAGGCAAGACTTAGCTCAAGGATTTTCAAACAACAAGTTATGCCCCACGAGCAAGGCTTGACACTAGCTTATTGTGTCTTGATTTATGAGTCATTCTATAACTCTTCTCTTATAGACAAGACTTAGCCCAAGGACTTTCAAACAACAAGTTACGCCACATGGGCAAGAGTTGACACTACCACATTGTGCTTGATTTATGAGATGCTCTATAACGTTTGCCTAAGATGCAAGACTTAGCTCAAGGACTTCAAAATAACAAGTTACGCCCATGGGCAAGAGTTGACACTACCACATTGTGTCTTGATTTATGCGATACTCTATAACTCTTGCCTTAGAGGCAAGACTTAGCTCAAAGACTTTCAAACAACAAGTTACGCCTCATTGGCAAGAGTTGACACTAGCACATTGTGTCTTGATCATGAGATGTTCTATAACGTTTGCCTTAGAGGCAAGACTTAGCCCAAGGGCCTCCCAAAAAATAAATTATGCCCCATGGGCAAGAGTTAACACTACTTCATTGTGTCTTAATTTGTGAGATGCTCTATAACTCTTGCCTTAGAGGCAAAATTTAGCTCAAGAATTTCCAAACAACAAGTTATGCCCTACGAGCAAGACTTGACACTACCTCATTGTGTCTTGATTTATGAGATATTCTATAAAATTTGCCTTAGAGGCAAGACTTGTTCCAAAGGACTTCCAAACAACAAAGCACGCCCTTAAGTTTACTTCGATTTCAAAGAAAGAAGATTCTCTTTGCGGATTATCCAACTTTTTGTTTATTAGCAAAAAATAATAGAGGTTAAGAAAAAAGAAAAAAAAAGAGAAGAAAAAAGAGAAAAGGAAAAAATAAAAGATTAAAAAAAAGAGAAAAAGAGAAAAAAAATAAAAGTTGAGAAAAAAAAGAAAAAGAGAAAAAAAATAAAAGTTGAGAAAAAAAAAGAAAAAAGAGAAAAAAAAAGAATAAAAAATAAAGGTTGGAAAAAAAAAGAACAAAAAAAAATGTTGAGAGAAAAAGAAAAAAGAAAAATAAAGGTTGAGAAAAAAGAAAACGAGAATTAAAAAAATATTGAGAAAAAAGAAAAAGAAAAAAATTAAAAAGATAAAAGAAAAAGGAAAAATGAAAATTAAAAGTTGAGAGACAAATGAACATGGAGAGTTGTGGTGTAGAGCGGCAAAAATGTATTTGTTTTATACATAAAAAGGAAAGAAGGGTATTTTTTAAAGACTTTTCTTATGGGGGGCAAAAATTGAAGACCACTTACTTTTGGGGACACTCCATGTAATTTCCTGCTAAATTAGTTATTGTTAGGATATACTATTAACCATGCGGTTTTGATATAGTATTATTTATTGAATGATTATTTATTTATTTATTTAATTCAATAAAGTGTTACATTGAATAGATCATCTTGTCATATATGTGTCCTCAACTTATATAGTAGATGATTTGGTGTATAGAGTTTGAGCTTATACACAGAAGATTAAATCATCAGTTCTTATAAGTTAAAGTTATAGTTCACAATCGTAGATGAGAATTTGGACAAACCATCAGAATGATTGTAGAACAAGATTAAAAGTAATTTATCTTGATTATGAGAATGGTATAGTTCTAACTTCTCGTGCTAGTGTATTTTATATGTATTGAACATGACCGAGTAGAGATAGATGTTTTAGACTGACTGATAAAAACATATTCTCTAAACTATTAAATGTACTTATATTCTCAATCTTGATATAACTATTATGAGCTGTATATATTAATTATCGTTTTGATTTATTAAAAGGCGAGATCCTGAGATGGGTCAACATGCCTGATAGATTGGGTGATAATAATATATATTGGTGAAATAATAAGTTAGTTGATAGAATCCATGTCTCGGTATAGAGATTGATGCTACACCTTTTATGAGAAGCTTATAAGTTTTCATGTGTAAACCCGGCCGGTGGATTTATGAATCCGACATATGAAATAAGTTAAGCATTGCTCTAAAGGAAATTAATCATTAATTAAATTCGTCATTAATTTAATTCATTGATTAGTATGTGTAATCTTAACATGGAGAATTACATAAGTGTTTAATAGAGAATTATGAAATATAAATGGAGGAGTGCAATTACGAATTTCTAGTGGAATGATTTGTAATTTATTATGGTAAGAATAACTTAAATTAATATTTAAAATTATTTCCATAATAGGGAGCCTCAGTAATTAATTATGTGGTCCCTACAGTGCTCATATTTAACTAGAACTCAGAATCCTATTTTCTAGGGGATTGGGGAAAAGTGACGGCTTTTCCTTGTTCTTTTGAACAAGGAAAACGCATTCCTTGTTAATGAAGAAAAGGGGGGAGGCGTGTGGCCTTGTTAATCAAGGACCACACGTTTTCCTTCTTACTCTCCTTGTTGGACAGGGAGAGCTCCTCTAGAAAAACACACAATACACAAATAGTTTTCTGCACAATACTTGCCCACCCAAGTATTGAGAGAGTTCGGCTGTGAATTTGGGATCACTGGAGAAGACCGTAGAACTAAAGTCAGGCTTGCTTCAAGATATCTGCTCACGCTTCAAGAGGTAATTCTTGGTTAATTTTCAGCATACTTGATGTATACTACGTGTTGGTATTTATTGTCTATATTCATGTAAGCAGTAAGTTCTTGAAATGCTTTCACTGCGTGTGCTATTATCCAACAATTGACATCACGAGTCATGCTTACATCTTTATAGATAATATAGACACCGTATATGTGTGCGATAAAGTTGAGTCTGTTTTATGATTTTTTTTGTTTTGTTAAAAATCGTGTGACATTTAATACTATTCACATAGAGACGTCCGTTGTGAAAAAGAACACGGTATAGTTGATATCTTGGTATTTAGCCAAAATTCTTGAATTGATTTACATGAATGGAAAAAAAGGTTAAATATAAATGCGCTTGAGTGTTCGAAGGCGTCAGAATAAGTAGTGAATAAAGAAGTATAATTGAGAATTGCTAGCAGCTTCTTGTTTCTTGTAATATTTTAATGCCTTAATTCTTAATAAAATTCTAAAAGAGTCTTACAATAGGATTAATTGGGAGGGCATTGGTTAATTACTCGTTCAAGATGGGTAGAGCTTTTATATCACAAGAATGTAATGATCGAAAGTGGAAAAAAATTCAATTGTTTTGATCATGTTGTGATTGAATTTTTTTAAAAAAAGGGATTCCTTGGCTTTTATATTAATGAAACAATGGTCCTTGTTTCTGGAACCATGTGAATTGACTTCATTATGTGCTAAAGGCCTATTGTTTGTATATGTTAAGAACTGTAGGTCTTTGGAATTATTTTTTTTTAAAAAAAAAAAAAAAGAGGAGAAAAATTTACAGAGAACAATACTTTTTGATAATAAAAGTTCCTTCTCATGACTACCTAGATTAAATAGTATTGAAGTATTAAGTTTATGTGTTGGCTTAGACCTTCCTCCATATCGGATGAATTTAATACAAGTCAATACGTACTTAATTACTAGTTTGATAATTTGTATTAACTCTCCTTAACTGAGTAATATATGATTGGATCAATGTAACTAGGGTTTTGATTTTCACTTGACTTAAACTAACAGTAGACTCTCCATCTGAGTTAGGTCTGTAAGAGTTCATGGAGTGAATAATCGGTCATCATATATGTGTATTGCATGAGTAGTTCTCCAATCCCATCGATTGGCTATTTGAGATGCATGAATATATATGTATATGATGAGTTTGAATTTAATTATTCAATGTTTATATGACTGTTTTGTTGATTTATTGTAATTTTTTCAATCTTAGATTCAATATGTCTTCTGTTACCTCCCTTAGCACTTTTATGAGTCAATATAAATTTGAGGGTCATAACTTTATTGAGAAAGATTCTACTTCTAAACCGAAAGGTGAAAAGAAGAAGAAAAAGACTCACAATGTTAAGAAAGTTGTAGCTCTAACTGGAGGCATGAAAAAGCCTAACGGCAAGTGTTTTCATTGCAAGATGCCAGGCCATTGGATGGCACATTGTCCAGTTTTCTTAGCCAAGCAGAAAAATAAGTTGGATAACTCACTTTCACTTGTCGTTGAAACGTGTTTAGCGGTTGTTTCTACCACGTCATGGTGTGTAGACTCAGGAGCCACTGATCACATCTGCACTACAATGCAGGGGTTTCAAGAAACGCGCAAGCTGATTAGAGATGAAGTTAGTGTTTTTCAAGCGGATGGCTCAGCAGCTCCAGCTTTAGCATTAGGAAATGTTAGTATCTCGTTTGGTAGTCGTAGAGTTTTAATTTTAAAAAACGCATTATATGCACCTGTTGTTAGAAGAAATTTGATTTCAGTTTCTAGAGCTTTAAGAGATGGTTATAATGTTAGTTTTTCTGATAACGGTTGTGTTATTAGCTGTAATAAACATTTTATCTCTGCTGGTATATTGATTGATGGTCTTTTTATTATTAATGTCTCTCCTGAACTGCAGCAAACCATTGAACTGAATAATGTTAACCTTTCTAGTAAAAGAAAATGATTTTCTGAATTTACTGAGACCTATTTATGGCACTTGCGTCTATGTCATATAAATCTAGACAGGATTTCAAGGTTGGTTCGAGATGGACCTTTAGGTTCATTAAAAGTGGAGGCACTACCAACATGTGAATCCTATTTAGAAGGAAAATTGACTAAGAGACCTTTTCCCTCAAAAGGGAATAGAGCCAATGATAAACTAGAGTTAATTCATTCTGATTTGTGTGGCTCGATGAACGTTCAAGCGAGAGGTGGTTATGAGTATTTTGTGACTTTCATTGATAACTACTCAAAATATGGATATATTTATTTTTTGCGCCGTAAGTCTTAATGCTTTGAGAAATTCAAAGAGTTTAAGGCAGAAACGGAGAAACGACATGGAAAATATATCAAATCACTACGATCTGATCGTGGTAGCAAGTACTTCTCTACAGAGTTCATTAGTTACTTATCAGAACAAGGAATTACATCTCAAATGTCTGCACTTAAAACTCCACAACAGAATGGTGTAGCAGAAAGAAGAAATCGGACTCTTTTAGAAATGGTTAGATCTATGATGAGTTACTTTGATTTGCCTTTTTTGTTTTGGGGATATGCACTAGAAACTGCAAACTATATTTTGAACTTAGTTCCTTTTAAGTCTGTACCTGTGACACCCATAGAACTATGGACTGGCACAAACGTAGTCTGAAACATGTTGAGATTTGGGGATGTCCAGCACATGTGCTGAAAGGGAAGACAGAAAAATTGGAACCAAGAACAAAAGTTTGTGTTTTTATTGGGTACCCTAAGGGAACGAAAGATGGTCTATTTTATAATCCTATAAAAAAGAAGGTTATTGTAAGTACAAATGCCAAGTTTCTAGAAAAGGATTTTTTTTCAAACCACATTCCTAGAAGTAAATTAATTTTCAGGAATTAAGCAATGAGATAACAAATCAAAATCAATCTACTGACAATAATGAAAATCAAAATCAAACCCCAGATGTTAGAATTAATATACCATTGCTTTCTAGTAGTGGGAGAGACATTGATGAACACACAGTCCCAAGAGTACAAGATTCCGAGAATTCATTGCATCAAAGTAGTGGGAGTAGTATTGAGGAAATTACACTAGAGGAAGAAGTCATTGATATTCCCACACCGCAAGGTGCTGAGAATAACATAGAGACTCAAGATCCTATGAATGATGTGGTTCAACCGCAAGATCATACTAGTGCACCTCTTTCGGTACCTGCCCCTCCTATAGAGCCTCGTCGTAGTGGGAGAGAGATAAGAAAACCAATTCGGTATGCACTCTTGGGAGAGTCTTTTGACAGAATCTTTGAAGAGTTGAATACCGAACCCGTGAATTACGACGAAGCACTACAGGATAAAAATGCAGAAAAATAGATTGTTGCTATGAAATCAGAAATGGAGTCCCTGTATTCCAATAAAATCTGGGATCTTGTAGAACCACCTGTAGATGGAGTCAAACCCATTGGATGCAAGTGGATCTATAAGAAAAAGAGAGGAGTAGACGGAAAAGTGCAAACTTACAAAGCTAGGCTTGTTGCAAAAGGATTTACTCAAAAAGAAGGGATCGATTATGAGGAAACCTTTTCGCCAGTAGCCATGCTTAAGTCTATTAGAATTCTCTTATCCATTGCTGCTCATTATGATTATGAGATTTGGCAAATGGATGTCAAGACAGCTTTCCTTAATGGAAGTCTTGATGAAAGTATTTTTATGTGACAACCAGACGGTTTCATTCAAAAAGGTCAAGAACACATGTTGTGCAAGCTTAAAAGATCCATTTATGGATTAAAGCAAGCTTCTAGGGCATGGAACACTTGTTTCGACAATGCGGTTAAAACTTTTGATTTTGAGCAATGTCTTGATGAATCTTGTGTGTACAAAAAGTGGATTGGGGATAAGGTGGTTTTTCTAGTATTGTATGTAGATGATATCTTGCTCGTAGGAAATAATGTTGTCATGACCCAATTTCTCAAGTCATGATGGCACCTACAATCCCCCAGTAGGCGAACCAATTCCCGTAGCCCAGAACGGTTAGTAATGGGCTACTACCTAACCAAAACGCACCAGCAAGCAGAAATAAGCGAAAGAAAAACTCGAATATAAATACATAAAGGAAACTACACCAACCCCAAGACTTGGTATCATTAGTACAGAAGCTTCTAATAGGGTACAAGTGCTAGTAGTAACAAAATACAATATAAATTGCCTCCGAAAGTACAAAGAGCAACAGTACAACAGATGAGATGTAGACAAGCCCCGACCGTCAGGCGCTCACCCTAGTCTCGAAGATCCAAAAGCTGCACGAGTGTCCAACTCGATCAACGGTGAAAGCTCAGCTAATATCTGCACCAAAAAGTGCAGAAGTGTAGTATGAGCACAAAAACCACGGGTACTCAGTAGGCATCATCGGCCGACTGAGCGCATATAAGATATAAAAGCAGTAAGTAACAGTAGCAAGAAAGCAGTCACTGAAGCAATAAGCAAGGCACAAGGAGCTAGCACAGATCATCCATAACCAAGAGCTTCAAGTAACACATGCTAGCACAGAGATACAATTACATAGAATCACCGGTGAAGGAAAGGAGAACGCACCTGGAGTCCTTGGACAACAATATAAGCACGTAGAGAGAGAGTTGAGAAAATAGCGGTATACCGGTAACCTCAAGTAGAAGGAAAAGACGGAGAGCAGTCTAACATACTCAAAATGGAATCAACCAGTATAAGGAAATCATACCACCAATCCAATCACATGATAGCATAACCAGGGAATCACCTCACAAGTACAACCCTAGGATGAAATAATTAGGCCACAATAACCGAGAGATACCACTCAGCTTCCCACAAGAATAGAACCAGAGTCTCACACTCTGCTCAGAAGGCCACACAAAAGTGCCTCAATAAGATAGGACTCTAAATCCCTCTCAATAATCAAAAATCCCACAACCAAAGCCTCAACAGCTAGCCATCACTAATCTTTCAAGAACCGGGTCCCAAGACAAGCTCTAAGTAACAACAGGAGTAAATATAGTCTACCTATAGTCCCAACGGCCGCCCATACAATCGAGGAACACAATCAAGTGAAAATAAACCCTCCGGCATCCCATACTACCGGAGCGTACACTGAACACACAACAAACAAGGGTGGAATCCAATGCATGATATGATATGATGTGAAATAGAACCTCTGAATGTACCTCCTCCGGTGCCAATCAGGCCCAGCAGGCAGGTTCCATGGAAGGACTCAGCCTGTATACCTCTACTCCACCGTATACCCTTCCCTCCGACGCACGCAGCCCGAAGCCCCAGGCCCAGAGCGCAAGGTCCATAGAGGTCCCCAACCCCATACTAAAACTCAGTATCAATACATGTCATCCGGAAGCAAGTCAGGGATCAAGATAGAGACCCAGTCTCAAGTATACATGTCCAGACCCCGTCCAGGACTAAAGTAGTAGAAAATGCCTCAAAAACCCCTCCAAGGGTGCCTGGGCGTAACCGGGTCTAAAACTGTAGTAAATCAAGTCTAGTGCTCCGCCCCGTAGAGACTAGTACCAGTAATAAAATCAGTGCGAAAACATCCAAAAATCCCCTTTTCTATCAACAACAGTACCAAAAACGGGCCCCCAGGGCCATGCAAATTTAGGAAAACTGTCAGTAGTGGCTCACAGCCAAAACTGTAGTAAAACATGCAGGGAAAAACCTTTTTCATGGATGATATGCTCGCACACAAATATAAAAGTAGCCCAACGGCTCACAACATTTCCTATCAGCCCTGCACAGGCCCAATAGCTACTCAGCAGACATAACCAACATAAAGGGATAATCTCTATGTCCGGGACTCGCGGACATTCCCAAATAGCCCACCATCTATGTTCCAGAGTTAATACAAGGCCACACAGGACCACAAAGGTAATATACATTACTATGCGAATACTACAAACAACGTATGAAATAGACGGACGAAAGGCGGACAAGGTCTGGGGTACCAACCTATAACAACCCATCCAAGGATGCTAATTAATGCAGTTATAGCCTATACACGCAGAGTCTAGATAGGGGAAAACCATAACCTACCTATCATCCGATGACTAGCTGCGGGAACGACGTCGTCCAGGCTCGAACTGCTCCAGGAAGCTCTGAATCACCCAAAACAAATACTTTCAACTGAAGCCCCAAAGGCATCTCTATGAAGCCTGATCAACCAAGGTAATGGAACAATTGCTAGAATCGACAAGGCTGCAAGAACGAGCCATAGCCAATTTATAAGGTGTTAATGTCACACTCGTGACCAGCCAACTCCAAAGCATAAAAATGAGGCCAATAACAATAACAAATGGCATCTAAATCCAACAACAATACGTTAACCACATCTCCAAGGAGCGACGAGCTCCTGAGGCACTATTTCAAGGCGTACTTCACGTTTGTCCAATCCAATCACTATCGTATGTGATCCCAAAAAGAATCGCACAATTTCCCAATCCCTCCATCACCTTACCACAACCAGAACACCACAACAATAACCAAACATAACAAGATAAAGGGGCTGTCCAAAGCCACAAATCCAAAATACCACTTCGTGGCTCAGAAATTCATAAAACAATACTAGAACATATAATAACGAAGGAGGGTCGTAGGGGAGAGATTTCCTTAACAAAAATATTCAATATCCCAAGATTAACAACCTGCCTCCTTGCAAGAACAACAAACAGATCCAAAATCAACAAGAAACTACTACAAGATATCGGCAACAACAACTTTTCATAACTAGAAGCTTAAAATCTTGATCCAACAAATAGATAAGTGTACGGGATCTATACCTCACCAAAATAACTCCATAGATACTGCCAAATACTCAAAAAAACACCTGCTATCTCGCTGCATCAACACCCACGAAGATACGCCATGAAATCGGCGGGACAAACTACACCAAAATGACGAGCTCGCGACGTAGAGCAACTTCCGTTAAACTTCCGAATTAAAAGGATCAAAGTCCATGGATTATTTATGGACTCTCCCTCTGATTTTCTAAGAATTTTGGGTGAAAAAAATGAGTTAAAACGAAGGAGAAATCAGCTTTTATAAGCTGAACCGACTTAGGATGCGGGCCCCACCTTGACGTGTCTGCTTGCGCAGTCTTACGAAAATGTGAATATCTCTCTATTCTGAAGTTGTATGGATGAACGGTTTAATGCGTTGGAAACTAGACTCGTAGACCTTAGATTTGGTATATTGGGGGCTCACTAAATCTTTATAAATAGGGAGAAACATCCCAAGACATTTAACCCAAATTTGAAGAGAATTCCTTAAAGGAATTTACAATAACTTTTTCCGACTTTTGTTTCGCAAATTGCTTGACTTCAAAACTTATCATACGATAATTTTGCCATTAAAATACCTCATAACACATCCTTCTTAGTATATTAGACACTATTAGTCTTACCCCAAAGGCACGGGTTACTTTAAACCTTCCAAACGGGCGAGGTGTTACACGAGGCATTTCTTTCACTCGAACTTTCGAGTAAGGGATTCCTTTGACCTAGAACCTTGGTTTAATTCTTTGATATTACCAAGAATGTTGACGGAAGTCAATGATTTCCAAAGTTGAAGCTCTAAAATGAGGAACGGCCACAAAGACAAAACAAACGGCCCGGGCACCGAACTACCCGTCCCGACAAGCCAGAAATGACTTGGGCCGCTACAAGTAAGCTCTAACGGTACAAGAAAGGCAAAAACGTGTAAATGACCAGAAGGGTCATTACAAATGTGGTCTTGTTGAAATTAGTTAAGGAATGGTTGTCCAGTAATTTTGATATGAAGGATTTGGGAGAAGCTGCTCACATCCTTGGGATCAAGGTTCTACGTAATCGCAAGAAAAGGATGTTAGGCTTATCTCAAGCTCTTTACATTGATACTATTCTTACCAGGTTCAGCATGTATGATTCCAAGAAAGGATTTCTTCCTTTCAGACATGAAATTTCTCTATCTAAGGATCAATGTCCTAAGACAGATGTTGAGACAGAAAACATGAAGGCAATTCCTTATGCATCAACTGTTGGAAGCCTCATGTATGTGATGTTGTGTACTTGACCTGATATCTATTTTGCTGTAGGCATGGTTAGCAGATTTCAGTCTAATCCTGGAAGAGAACATTGAACGACAGTTAAGCATATAATCAAGTACCTGAAAAGGACTAGAGATTACATGCTAGTCTACCATTCGAATGAGTTAGTGCCAATAGGGTACACAGACTCAGATTTTCAGTCTAACAAGGACTCTCGTAAGTCGACCTCTGGAAATGTGTTTACCTTGGGAGGTGCAGCCGTTGTTTGGAGGAGCATCAAGCAAACTTGTGTTGTTGATTCCACCATGGAAGCCAAGTATGTAGCAGCCTCTGAGGCAGCTAAGGAGGTGGTATGGCTCAGAAATTTTCTAAAAGGCTTGGGGGTAGTCCCTGCAATAGAAGCCCCACTTACTATTTATTGTGACAATAGTGGTGCAGTTGCAAATTCAAAAGAACCACGGAGTCATAAGAGGGCAAAACACATTGAGCGTAAATACCATTTGATTCAAGACATAGTGCAGAGAAGAGATGTGGTAGTTGCGAAGATTGCATCAGAGAACAACCTGGCAGACCCTTTCACAAAAGCCTTGCCACAAAAGTCTTTTGATAGGCATGTAGAAGGAATGGACGTTAGAGTTGTAGGTGCATGGTTATGAGTCTAAGTGGGAGATTGTTAGGATATACTATTAACCATGCGGTTTTGATATAGTATTATTTATTGAATAATTATTTATTTATTTATTTAATTCAATAAAGTGTTAAATTGAATAGATCATCTTGTCATATATGTGTCCTCAACTTATATGGTAGATGATTTGGTGTATAGAGTTTGAGCTTATACACAGAAGATTAAATCATCAGTTCTTATAAGTTAAAGTTATAGTTCACAATCGTAGATGGGAATTTGGACAAACCATTAGAATGATTGTAGCACGAGATTAAAAGTAATTTATCTTGATTACGAGAATGATATAGTTCTAACTTCTCGTGCTAGTGCATTTTGTATGTATTGAACAGGACCGAGTAGAGATAGATGTTTTAGACTGACTGATAAAAACATATTCTCTAAACTATTAAATGTACTTATATTCTCAATCTTGATATAACTATTATGAACTGTATATATTAATTATCGTTTTGATTTATTAAAAGGCGAGATCCTGAGATGGGTCAACATGCCTGATAGATTGGATGATAATAATATATATTGGTGAAATAATAAGTTAGTTGATAGAATCCATGTCTCGGTATAGAGATTGATGATACACCTTTTATGAGAAGCTTATAAACTTTCATGTGTAAACCCGGCCGGTGGATTTATGAATCCGACATATGAAATAAGTTAAGCATTGCTCTAAAGGAAATTAATCATTAATTAAATTTGTCAGTAATTTAATTCATTGATTAGTATCTATAATCTTAACATTGGAAATTACATAAGTGTTTAATAGGAAATTATAAAATATAAATGGAGGAGTGCAATTATGAATTTTCTAGTGGAATAATTTGTAATATATTATGGTAAGAATAATTAAAATTAATATTTTAAATTATTTCCATAATAGGGCGCCTCAGTAATTAATTATGTGGTCCCTATAGTGCCCATATTTAACTAGAACTCAGAATCCTATTTTCTAGGGGATTGGGGAAAAGTGGCGGCTTTTCCATGTTCAAAAGAACAAGGAAAAGACATTCCTATTTATAGAGGAGCTCTCCCTGTCCAACAAGGAGAGTAAGAAGGAAAACGTGTGGTCCTTTATTAACAAGGCACACGCCTCCCCTCTTTTCTTCATTAACAAGGATTTTCTAGGGGATTGGGGAAAAGTGGCGGCTTTTCCATGTTCAAAAGAACAAGGAAAAGGCATTCCTTGTTAATGAAGAAAAGGGGGGAGTCGTGTGGCCTTGTTAATCAAGGACCACACGTTTTCCTTCTTACTCTCCTTGTTGCACAGGGAGAGCTCCTCTATAAATAGGGGTTCTTCCAACCTAGAAAAACACACAATACACAAATAGTTTTTGCACAATACTTGCCCACCCAAGTATTGAGAGAGTTCGGCTGTGAATTTGGGATCACTGGAGAAGACCATAGAGCTAAAGTCGGGCTTGCTTCAAGATATCTGCTCACGCTTCAAGAGGTAATTCTTGGAAAATTTTCAGCATACTTGATGTGTACTACGTGTTGGTATTTGTTGTCTATTATTCATGTAAGAAGTAAGTTCTTGGAATGCTTTTACTGCGTGTACTATTATCCAACAGTTATAGTACACAAAATCCGTTATCGCTCATCTATATACATCTATTAATTCATTCAGTTAACCATTTTTTTATAATAACAAGAAAATCCAGAATAATAACCAAAAAATGAAAATTAGAATAATTACCGAATAGAAAAGAAGAACAAAGAGCCCCAGAAGAATGTTTTGCTATAAGTATGGCTAGTTAAAATGAATAGATAAATATCAGGATAATACATAAAGGTTTTTTTTTTCTTCGAAACATGTAGGTTACTATCTAGTTTAATTCAATGACTAGTTTCATGAAAATTTCATAGGTAAAAGGGATTACAGAAAAACGAGAATGTACATCTCAATTGTGCTGGAGAAATCAATCCTAATAAGTTCTCCGGAGAAGGAGATTGGAGCTGTCACGACTTAACCCGCCGCGAGTGGCACCCACTCGAAACCCCCGGATGAGCGAACCAATCACCAACCCAACACTTGGTAAGTCTAACAGATCAAAACCAGTATTGCATTAAAATAAAATATCGTTCATATCTAAACCAAAAAAGCTAATAATATCCTACGAAAATACCCCTAGAACTGAAAGTCATCGTACCAAAATAACTACCAAATGTCTAGAAATGGGGATACAACCTCAAAAATAGAGAATTAAGTCCGAAACAAGTGGACTAGTGTTAAACTGAAAGAAACCATGGTAGCCCAACGGAAGCGGCTCACCCTTGGAGTCTGGAATCGCTGGGACTAAATCTGAGGTCGCGTTGGAGCCGCTGGAATATGTCCTGTACTCACAAAAGGAAAGCAAGTGCAGAATCAGTACACAACTACTGTGTACTGATAGGATCATTGGCCAGCTCTAATAAATAATATATGAATAATAAACTATAACCGAGTAAAACAGTACAAACATGTAACAACAGCCAGTAATATATCTACAGACACCTTCTAACTTATCAACCACATGAAATAGGTTCATCAACCATTTGAACAATGAACAACAACAATAACACTTACCCCTTTTTACATCACTCGGACCAACTAAGGATCCCTAGACCAACACCTAACTGTCAACATGCAATGCCCGATCCACCCAAGGACCAACTCCACATTTAAGTGTAACAACCCGGCCACTCAAGGACCAATATGCACAATCACAATTTCAGCGATCAACCCGGTTCACTCATGGAACCATCGATAAAATACAATTAATAATGTATGATTAAACATGTACTAGGCGTGGTACCCGAGCCAACCAACATAGAACTTGTACACAGAAGTGGTACCCGAGCTAACTATTAATATCCCGTACCAGGCATGGTACCCGGGCCAATCGATAGATATTCTATACCAGGACGTGGTACCCGAACCAACTGAATGTCACAGAAAATCAACAGTCAATAATTAAGTGAACAGAAACACACTTGTAAAACCAACAAGCAATAACCAAGTTCATTTCACATAATTGACACCCAAAAACTTGGACATTCATAACTTCATTTCCTAAGCATGCAAACACATACATCACTAAGCTAAAGTTACATGTACATACATTGAATTTGGTAAGACAATAACCATCACCTACCTCGACTAGCTTGGAAACTTTACTGGACCGGAGCCTTCTCATTTTTGAAGCTTTCGCTTTCTCTTGGTCTAAAACAATTACAAATAACTACAATCAATCCAAATGGCCTAACAATATCTATATTATACTCAAATTTTAATCCCCAGGCCAACCCATGATCATTCCACCCATAAAGTGATATCCAGAGAGTTCGGGGATGCCACGTTGGATACTAGCGAGATGATGAGCTTTAGGGGGAGGATTTATATTCCTCGGGTTGATGACTTGATCCAGAATGTGTTGGCAGAGGCTTATAGTTCACGGTATTTGATTCATCTGGGCATAACTAAAATGTACCAGGATTTGAGGCGACTCTATTGGTGGTCTAGGATGAAAAATGACATAGCTGACTATGTGTCTAAGTGTCAGAACTGTCAACGGGTTAAATATGAACACTAAAGGCCTGCACGATTGCTTCAGAGAATGCCAATTCCCGAGTGGAAGTGGGAGAGGATAGCCATGGATTTTATGGTGGGTCTTCCTAAGACCTTGGAAAAGTATGACTCCATATAGGTCATAGTGGATAGGTTGACCAACTCAGCTCATTTCATTCAGTCAAGGTGGATTAGAACTCGTAGCAATTGGCTAAGATTTATTTTAAGGAGATTGTGAGATTGCATAAGGTACCACTCTCCATCATTTCAGACAGGGGTACGCAGTTTACTTCAAGTTCTGGGGTAAGTTATACGAAGAGTTGGGCACCTAACTCACTTTCAGTACATCACTTCATCCTCAGACAGACGGTCAGTCGGAGAGGACCATCTAGGTATTACGGGACATGCTGAGAGCATGTGTGATTGATTTTGAGGGTCATTGGGATCAGTTTCTACCATTGTGTGACTTCTCATACAACAACAGCTATCATGCCAGTATTGACATGGCACCATTTGAGGCACTGTATGGGAGATGATGTAGATCACCCATAGGGTGGTTTGAGGCAGGCAACGTGAAACCTTTGGGCTTGTACTTGGTGAAGGAGGCTCAGGAAATAGTAAGTGGGATTCATACTAAGTTGCTAGCAACCCAAAGCTGGAATAAAGAGTATGCAGATCGCAAGGTAAGGGATATGGCTTTTCAAGTTGGTGAACATGTATTGCTGATGGTGTCACCAATGAAGGAAGTAATGCGATTCGGCAAGAAGGGCAAGCTTAGCCCTTGGTATATCAGTCCATTCAAGGTTCTCGAGATTGTAGGGCAGTGCTTACCGGTTAGCACTGCCGCCCAGTTTGTCGGAGTTCACCCAGTCTTTCACTTATCCATGCTGAAGCGATACCATGTGGATGGGGAATATATCATCAAATGGGATCCTTACAAGCATAAGCTCAAACTCCTTGGCCGTCTCAATAACCCTCTGAAAAGTGGCTCCTGACTGCATTATAGAAGACACCGCCTCTCAGATTCTGAAAGTAAAACCCCTCAAGAACATGCAAATCCTCTCAGTATCATCCGGTAAAATCACTAACGTATGGCAATACAAAGCATAGAATCGAGTCTCATATTCGGTCACTAAAAACCCATCCTGAGTCAAATACTCAAACTGATGTCTACGCTCCTCCTTCAAGCTACGAGAAACAAATCGATCAAGAAAAGTCTGGGAAAATGACTCCCAAGTCATAAGAGGATATCCTGCAGTTCTAGAGTCAACATAAGAGCACCACCACTACTTTGTGGGACCACATATTTGTAAAGTTATGTAATCAACCCCGTGAGACTACACTAGTCCCACATTTTGAAGCCTCTCATGACAACTCACCAAGAACTCGTACACATCCTTAGTTTGATCACACCTGAAACTAAGGTGGATCCACTTTTTAGAACCTATCAAACCTTTCTTGCTCCTCATCTGAAATCACCGACATAGCCTCTCCCATGATTCTTGCACTTCGTAAAGGCATACCATCAAACCTAGCTATTGTAGCTGATGTCTGACCCATGGCCTGTGAAAAACTAGAATAGGTTATTGATATGGGGTCTGAGCCCCAACTCTAGTATGTGAACCCTTTAGAGTACCAGCCACACCGCCACTCTGAGCCATATCCTCTAACAAAGTCAACACCTGAATCAAGGTATCCTGAAGCACTAGAGCAACTACAAATCCAAGTAGGGCCTGCCCTAGGCTCACCTCCTCAACCGGAACATGATCATTATCAAACTCATACTCACCCTCAAGAGACTCTGCCCTAGCTTGAATATGAGCACGGGCAGTAGGCACGAATGCTGGAATGGGCTCAATGACCTTTCGCAGTAGTAGCATGAGTCTTCACTATTAGTGAGAGAATGAAACAAGGATGAAGTTAATTAAAGGAATCTAATCTTCGCACGATAAGAAAGAAGAAGGAAATTTCCTAATGTCTCGTAGCCTCTCGAATATAGATAACAGACGTCTCTGCACCAATTTGCAAGACTCTACTAGACTCGGCTTGTACTTGTGAGACCAATAAACCTAGTGCTCTGATACCAACTTGTCACAACCCAAAACCGATCATGATGACACCTACCATACCCACCGCAATAGATAAGCCAACCCAACACAACTTAAAATAAAATAAGGAAATTAAGTAGAAGAAGTAATAACAAAACTAAGTCTCATCTGGAATTCATAAAACAACGATAAAGGAGTGCCAAATAGAATCCAATCCCAAAATCTGATAGTCATAAGGTACAAGCCTTTAAGTAAACAATACAATAGAAAAGTCTGAAAGCATCTCAAAATGCAAAAAATTTATAAGAATAAGATAGAGAAGGATCCGGTAGTTTCTAAGAACAACAACTTCTTCCTTAGAAATCTCCGAAGTAGATCGCAACACAAAATACAGGATCAACATCTAGGAAGCATCGGCTCAGTACCTGCACGTAAGGTGCATAAATAAATAAGTGTGAGTACGGGGTCACATGTACTTAGAAGCATCCTTGACTGAACCTAAATAGAAGTGGTGGCGAGGATCACCAGAAACACTTGTTGACACCCTTATACTACTTCCTCTTCTTCTTTAACCAGACAGACCAAATGACACCCCACCCTTCTTCTCCAGCGACCAAATGACACCAACAACAACAAACCCTAGCGCCGCACTATAATTTCCTCCTCGAATTTGAACCAAATCGCGTGCTAAGCCCGAGAAATCATACCTCAGAGGTTTTAGAAACAAGCTACGCGGAGTAATTTCCCTCCACCCTCGTCCGTTGTTGCAAATCCTGCTCAAAATCGTCCGAGATGGTACGAAATTGGTGAGCTGGATCCTTATCCTCTCACAAGGACTCAAAATTCTTCAAGAAATTCCCAGAAAGCCCCTGAAAATCCCTTAACCCACACTGAAAATCAGTCCCTAAAATCCCCCAAGTTCACCCTATAAATACTCTTTTCATTTTCACTGTTCGAGGAGGATTTCAAGAAATTTTTTTGGGGCTAGACCTTGTAAAGACTCATTTGAGCTTAGGTCTTGGCTAGGAAATTTGAAGTCCTTTTTCTGGAGGTGGTAGAGTTTTTTCGGTGAAGCTCGAGTCTAAGTTCACTGCCCCAAAAAAAGTAAACGCTTCACCCTTTCATCTTTTTCTTTTAAGGATTATGTCGAGTTTATTTTCTTAAAAATTTCATACTGGTTGGGCTGGTCTTGTTTGATTTATATGGTGTGGAGTTAAAAAATTACGAAGGGAAGTTTTGAAGTCTGTTCTATTAAAATGATTGTCGAATGTTAAAGTTTTGAGGTTTTTCCATTCTGTTTTCTTGTTCTCTGTTTCTTTTTGTCTTAAAAATTATTCTGTGTGTACTCCTTATGAAGTCGATATGGTATTTTAGTGTTGAAAAAATCTTGGGGATGTGTATCTTATTTCCTTCGTTGATATTTTGAGATATACAGTTTTGTGTCTGCTAGAGGAATTTTTTTTAAAGAACTATTCTATCAAGCACACGTATAATTTCTTTTGGGTTTGAATCTCATTTCTATCTACCGTGCGTTCTTCGTGGTGTGTGTAAACTTTGTGTAAGCATGACCGTCTCCCACTATTTTAGCAAATTGATCTGTCAAATATTTCAAGTTTGATCTATTTGAACAAACGTCGTATGACTGATAGTGCGGTTTTGTCTTGATAATCACGTATTGACTCATATTGGTTTTGAATATGCTTTGTTGCATATTTGCGTTGGCTTAGCCATCACCTTCGCCTCTCATTCCTTAAAAAACATATTTGGATCCTGTTAAGTCGAAATTTCTCCTTCAGATGTATTGTTCACTAATTGCCATAATGTTGTTCATATTGAAATGTATGAATCTGTCAAACTGATCTGTTTCGCTCCCCTTTGAGCCATGCTTGATTGCATTCCCTTCCCTGTACTTAGAAGTCAAATATTTTCGCTAAAATAGAACACTAGTTTAAAATTTACAGCATCCCCCATATTAGCAACGGTTGTTGAGCCCCATTCTTGTGCTATGTTTGTTTAGATCAAGTTTGAGTATTTGTTTTAAAGCCATATGCATGTGTTATCTGGAGGAATATGCTAAGTCAGTCTTCTTGTAGTAATTGATCAAATGACTAAGTCCATCATTTTGTTATCACAACTTGTTTAAACATGATTTGTAGACTAGTGTCAGTGATCGTTTTACTAGCCTAAACCCATATTACTCTTCTTTTGTTAGTTACTTCCATGTTTGATTCAATATGTGACTGTTTTAAATAGATAAATAAGGATCGCATGTTTGAATCATAGGTTCTTTAAAGTTTAGAGTTATGAAATTCTCCGATGTCCTCGACCAAATTTCTTGTAAAGCTTAGGCTCCAGTTTTAGTACCACCTGAAAGAAATACTTGCCAAAGCTCATAAGAATTGTGCAAAGATGCTAAACATATCTCTATTCTGATTTTAAACTTTTTTTTGATGATTTGCATATTCAGAGGATACTAACTTATTTTCCTTTTTGTCTATGCGATCTCAACGAGTTCATAATTGGACTCTACCTTTCATCCTTTACATTTCGAGTTGGGTTTATAAAAGCCCAACAACTTGTCGAGTCAGCCCACCAAACTGAAGTCACAGGTTGAAGAAAAATGGAAAAATGGGTCGGCCCATAAACATAGTAGCAGCAACAGTCCAGATGGACCAAAAAAGTTCAAGGAAATTGGACTAAAAGTTCAAGTTATTGCAGTACTGGGCCAAAGCCCAAACTTAGAATTTTAGGACAGGTTTTGGAGGGACCAAATTCTAAATAAGATTGAGCAAGGCTTAATTATTCTACTCTCTTCTCTTTGTTTTATTTAGTATAGAATTATCTTGTATTAAGTGGACTAACAATAACTTAGTTGAATTTTTCCCCAAAGGAAGAACTTATTTCTTATTTTCAGAAACATTTTTTCCCCTATAATATTTGTCTAAAACTTTCTATAGATAAATAATCTTTCTTACCCATGGAAATGAAAGAATCTGTTCTGACGTTTCTCGCTTTCAAATGTGATCACTCTCTTTTCAACAAATTGCTTCAACTTTATTTATCGTTTTAGGTAAATAATCTTATGACTAATAGACGTTACATTTTTCTAAACAATCAAAAAAATATTTTCTCAAGTTAGTCAAAATAAGTTATTTTAAAATAAGACCGGATAATCTCAAGTTAGCGGACGCTTTTAATGTCTTACAAATCTTCTAAAAGCGTTAATAGGAACCTCTTACCCCAAATCTTTTAATCTTTAAAATCTTTATCTGTTTTAAGATTTTAAAAGACCCTTTTAAGGTTTTTTTCTTAGTTTTTTTCTTTAAAAATAAATTAAGTGGAAACTTTTGCTTTTTTCTTATAACTGCTTTGAAACTTCAACTAAGTTTATTTTTTAAAGTCAAACAACCATTTTTCCCGAAAACAGAAATGGCGACTCTGCTGGGGATATTCAACTAGGTTCTAACCTTATTGTTTGACTAACCTATTTGACTAACTATTCAGAATTGTAATAATTTTATTGCTTCCCTTATTTTTTTACTTTTCGCAAAATATAAATTGTTAATGGCATATTCCGCCTCTCTTGGCAAAGCATTAGATTGCATTAGGAGTAAAAAGGGAGATTATGCAAGTATTTGCAATCGTCCTTCACTAAAAAATATAATTTCTCAAAATAGATGAGTGACGTAGTTAGCCCGCGATCGGTTGACGGTCACTTGTTATTTTAGCCCGCGGTTGTCTGCCCAGTTCCCGGTCCTTTTCAAATAAACCAATTCTAGTCAACCTAAGATAAAGCGAAGCCAAATCCCAAAGTAAGACCACCTTGTGTTCAAAAGAGCCCACGACCTGAAAGAACAGTCATCCCTTATGTGGTTAATTGAAGGATGTGATGTCGAGTTGTACGAACCATTGTCCCTTGGGGTTGAAAAATATTTAGATAGTCCCTTTACTCAAAAATCTTCACCCGAAAGGTGTTCAGAATTCCAAGAAATCCAAGAAGTACGAGAATGAAGAATCCATGGTGGCCTAGTTTAGAAATGTACCTCTACGTGGGACTAATATTCACTTGTATTCTCTTTCCCTTATTTTGTATTCCTATTCGAATTGATCAATTTGTATAAATATATTTTGGATCAATAGAACGTCTTACGAACGATATACATCCTTCAATTCGTTAGGCCTACCTTTGGCAAAAAAAAGTCACATATCTATATAGGACGCGCTATAAATTGTTATGTGATATGAATTGTCTTATGTGCTACGTGGGTTGCTCGAATCAAGGATGAATTGATCCATTTTTGTTTTTAAAATTTTTAGAACAACATAGGCAGAAAATATAAACTCCCCACACAAAGTCCGATAAAAAATACTCTGAGTTTTCAAGTTTCTCGGAAAAATCCTAAATCCTCTTTTCACAAAGCCTCTAAAGCTTACTTACCTATTCGAACTATGTAGGGCCTGAATTCTCCTTTGTGAGATACGTAGGCAGCCTTTCAAGGCCCGGTCCCTATCTTTAAGAAATTTTCATTTCCCCTACTTTGAGGAAAGTGCCAAAAGAATTCAGAAGCGCAACGTACAAAGTATCAAAAGAGGAAGACTCAACAAGTTAACTTTCCTGATGAAATCTATTAATCCAAAATCGATGGGTAAATTCCCGTCTATTGAAATCCTCGAGTCAATAATTACCCGTGGATCAATTTGCCTTGACGAAAAGTAACTTTATGTGTTTAAAGCAATTCTTATGTGTTTATTTTCAGTCAGATATCTTGTGTTGTTTACCACTTATGGAATCTAACATATCGGCCTTTGAGTTATTTTTACTTCAACAGGTAATAGAAACTGATCTGTGTTGACCAAACTAGTTGAACACCCTTACTTTACTCACTCAAAGGCACACATAGATTCCTCCAAACTTTAACTGGGGCAGAAATTTTGAGGAAAATCTCAAAATTTCCACCAAGCCTCATTTGAAAGTTCAGAAAACAGGCTCCGAAGAATTCCCTAGCACCAAGGGATTAAAGTCCACTTCATAAATGTCCAGCTACAATAAAGTCTGAGGTGGAGTAACCCTTAACTATGATAGATTTCTCGAAAGACCATTTCCAAATTCCCCAGCTAGGATAACGAAACATCTCTAGAATTCGCCAATAATGTATCAGATATGTCAGACCTCGAGTGAGAAATGTTCGTTTAGGGCTAGTGCATGACATGACGAGACTGACAGAGATTTGCCTAAAATTATCCTTTCATAATTAGTATTTTTTCAAAAATTACTTTGGATAAATCCCTACAAGTTAATTTACTCCGTTATAAATTTAACTCTGTCTTACGTCTACCATGACATGGGGAGTCGAGGACAACAGACTCCCGAAGCTGGCAAATATCCAGAGATGACAAAGCAAGGAGCAGAGAATCAAAGGTGGTCGACACAGATCAGTTTCGCTAAAACTAACAATTTTTTTGTGGATCTAGGTTGTCCTAAAGAAATGTCAGGGATCGGCGAAAGTCCCTTGTTGTCCCAACGTATTCAAAGAGATATGACGAGACCAAATTCCCTAAAATTGGCAAGAAAAGCCAAAACGGTGGGAAGAAGTCGAAAGAGGCAACGGTTTATAGAATGGACGAATTCTCTTGTATTTTGCAGGAACTACCAGATAAGGAGAAGATCAGCGACATCCTCGAATCCCCAGTAGATCAGGATGTTGTAGCCACTCCTAGAAATGGTAAAAGCAATGTTGTATCAACTGATCATTTGTCTTGAATGCACGTACACACAGAGAAGTCAAACACTCCGACATTAAAATAAGAGCACCAAGTGATAAATCGGTGACATCCTCTGTAAACCCCCAACAAATCAAAAATCACCATGAACAGATGATGTTTAGAAATGGTATTTGTAGTTGTCCTTCGACATGGGTTGTCAGCCATTTCATTCACATTCAAAATAACCTCTTGTTAGTCTGTCCACCTCGAGAAGAGGATGATGATTACAAACGAAGTTGTTTTTTATTATCATTATGAATGCTTTCCTTTTAAACTTTTACCGGATATTGACTGCGGTCGCCAGTAAGAATGATGCTATGGTTGCTATTTATTTACCTTGAGAGCTGGTACAGAAGTAGAAGTCAATGCATCAACAAAGGCAGAGGTGATATTTTCTACGACTGCCCTATGGGCCACTGTATCATACAATGTTATATTGCATTCATATTGCATCATGTCGCATTGCATCATACTGCATTACATGGCATTGCATTATATTACATCATATTACATCTTATCATACTGCATCATATTATATCATGTTGCATTGTATTGTATTACATCATATCACAGGAATTATGTCGAGAGGATCATATCGAGAGGACCATGTCACGAGGACCATGTCGAGAAGATCATGTCACGAGGACCATGTCGAGAGGACTATGTCACAAGGACCATTTCGAAAGGACCATCATTATCAATTATCACATGCATATTCTCACCACAAAGATTATGTCCCTCTACCGTCCGGTTTTAAAGAGGATGACATTCAGAGGCGTTCCTAAGTCACATTTGATGTGCAGGATCGACCAAGAGCCTTTATATCGAATATAGCATAGAGATGACAGAGTTTGATGTTGAGGATATTCATGCATGCATACTCATTATCACGCAGGGATGACATAGTCTGGCATTGAACATATTTGTATCCAATATCGCATAGAGATAGAAGAATCTAACGTTGAGGATACTCGTATGTTCGGAAGAGGCATTTATATTTGATTATGTGACAAAGGCTTTTGTCACCCAAAAGATCAAATGACACCTGCTGGCACGTTTGAAGAATGCATATTGTCCAGGGGAGGTCTATAAGATTCCATCTAGAATTGGATGATGAACTGGATTTCCTAAAAGCTGGTAGGCCAAAGGTCGTCTGTAAGCCACAACGATGTCTGAGATCGGATAGTGTGCAAGATTGCCCAAAAATTAACAGACCAAGAGTTATCTATAAGACGCAGTGATATCTGAAACTGGATAGTATACAAGATCACCCAAGAATTGGTAGGTCAAGGGTAATTTGCAAGTCACAATAATATCCAAAATTGGATAAAAGTGCAAGACTATCAAAAATTGACAGTCTAAGGATTATCTATAAGTCACGACATATTCACGTTGATATTGTGCAGGACTACCCAAAGATTAATAATTAAAGGTAAATCTGTAAGTCACATTGCATCCAGGATCAGATAAAAGTGCAGGATTACTCAAAAACTGGCAATTTAGAAGTTATCTGTAAGCCGCCTCTACTCAAAGTCAGATGATGTGCAAGATTACTCGGAAGCTGACAATTCGAGGGAAATTGGTAAGCCACCTATATCCAAAGTCGAATGATGTGCAAGATTACCTGATGCTTGATAATTTAAGGGATATCTATAAGTCGCGTCGATACACATGATGTGCAAGACTTACCCGAGGTCGTACGCAAATATTGTCACAGATAGCCATGAAGGCTATCACTTCAGAGTCTATTACAAGTGGTTACAAAGACCGTCATACTCAATGGCCAAGAAGCTCATCACATTCAACCAATCATCGCGTTCAACCGCCACAAAGGCAATCCTACCTGATGGCCGAGAGGGTTGCCATGTCTACATCGTCATGAAAATCGTCATGACATTGACATGTATGAAGACCAGGTTAATAAACTATCCCTTTATTTAATTACTTTATTACTAGCAATCGGGTGTTAAGAATATTGTCGAGATCATCTGAGAGGATGAAAAATATCATACCTGAATCATAGGTGCAGACTATGACAAGAGGCGTGCCACACCCCAAGGCTATCCCCTAGACGCAACACGAGATCCGGGATATGAATGCCCTAGATTAACCCTTGGTCATAGCATACTCAGATATACTTAAGAAAAAATAAAGCGGAAGCATACTTAAATAAGATAGGAATCTATAAATTGATATAACATAAGATCTATGGAACACAAATCCGAAATACAACTAGCTATCTCTGAAGCCTCTAAGTCTGAAAAATATGAGTTGATGGGACAAGATGTTGCATCCTAACGCACACGCAAGTATACGTGATCGTACAAGTAATATAGGATTTCAAGTCCAGATATCGTATCCACAGGGACTTGTCGATTAATTATTTTACTAAATTAAACTAGTTCTAATTATTTATTCAAGCATAAAATCTCAAAGAAATATTTATTAACCAAAGTAAAAAGAAGAAGTTAACTAATGAACAATTAACCAAACAAAGAGCAGGTTTTACATAATCAATGTGATGAAATCAATCTAGGATTATCAATTCGCTAACAATAATGTTGAGTAAGCAATTTCATTAGTGTTTATTTATCTAGTTGTTGATTTCAGGGTTGATTTTACAACTATGGTCTTCCGAGCCTCTAGTTGCCTATCCAAAATAGCATTACAACTACATCATTGAGCGGAGATGTGACATCTTATTCCGAACGCTTTTATATATCTTCTCGTATAAACCAAACAAGGCGTTCTAGGTATATTCCTATCCTAGTCGCTAACCTATCCTTTACATTACAAAAGAGAGGCCTTGCTCCCTATATTTCTTCGTTCTATCCCAATGATTCTTTTTTCGAGTTCACAAAGAGATTATAGATTTATTTTAATAGTCGCGAAGCATTAAAATAGTAAGCACAAGAATATAAGAACAACTAATATGATAGACAAATAACTGAATCAATTGTCTACTAAACAAACATGTAGTTAGCTACCATAATCCTAGAACGAGAAGTTTAACTCCACATAGACATGGAGCAATTACAACAAATCATCCAAAGAAAAACGTAAAAATAAATAAAGGAGAAGAAAAGATGAAACCAATATTCTCCGGCCTTCACGGCGGCTCCTAGCTCTTCCTAGGTCAAAAGTTGGGTAAAAATCGTGTTTTGAGATGTATTTATAGAGTAGGAGGAAAATAACCCCTTTTCCTACTTGGATTTGGAGTAGAAAAAATTTGGAAAATTTCTGGGTTTGGGGATGGGGCGATGCACCACCGATGCGCCAGACTTGGCCTTCTGAAATTCTGCTCCTAGTGTGGTGGGCCACCATAGCGCCAGCCATACCCATCAGTAGTTTGGGGGTTGGCGTGGCACGCCACTAATGCGCCACAACCCAAATTTTCTTCTTTTGCTCTCTTTTTCTCCCGAAACTTTGCTAACTCCTTCCCTATGCTTTTATGCCTTCCATTTTACCTCTTATGGGTTGTTTTTCTCCATTTTTTTTCCTGCAAAGCATCTAATCACATATATTAGTTCACCACCATTAAAATATAAATAATCATAGGGATATACATCACTTTTGCCCTCAAAATAAGGCTAAAACAGGGGTAAATAAGGCAAACGGGCGTATAAATACGCCCAAGATCAGAAGAGCCCGACTAATTCCAGAATCTAACATAAAAGAAATAAGAACAACTCAGAAGTCTGGTCCTCGGAAGGTGAGGACTCACCAACAATCAGCTGAACATGTGGCGTAGCCTAGCCACGAGTCTGAGAACAGGTGCCTGAATCTGCATCGTAAATGGATGCAGCGCAATATGCGTCAGTACTACATGATGTACTGAATATGTGAGAGATGCATGAATGTAATGAAAACATGCTTGAAATGTGAATAAGAACTTAGTTCATGCATAAATAAGGTTTCAAAGGTAAATGTCATAAATAGAATAGTAAATCATGAAATAAGAGTCAAAACTCAAAGTAGATATCATAAGTTTAAATAAGTCAAAAGCTTTCATACGGGAGTTTTTTGTAACTGATAATAGACCATGTGAGCTACATGGAATCTAACTATATAACCCTAGTTAGCAAAGCTGACTCGAACCCTTCCAAGGAATGAGTCATCATACCCAACTATATAACTCTAGTTGGCAAAGCTGCCCTAATTCCCGCTAAGACACAGGATACCATAATCAAGATGTGGATCCACTCTCACAAGCCCATAGGGCAAATCATAACCTACGCTGGCAACATAGTTTTGAACTTGGGTAATCGAACCCTCATTGCTCGGTGCTAAGTACTACTCCAAAAATATGCATATAGCTCATAAATTCATGAAGGTATAATCGAATATCAAATCTCCTTTGAAAAGCATGAAGACACATCGAGTTCCATGCAATTCTCATATCATAAGTTCTTAAAGTAAAGCATAGCCATAATTCAAATCATACTTTTCTTTCTAAATTCACACTTGAAGAATTAGGCATGAAATTTCATAAATTCATAAAGTCATGATATCTAATCATGTCCAATTTCACTTGAAAACATGCAATTCAATGGAATCAAGCTAGAAATCAACTTTAATGCTTGGGCTTTTAAATCCAATAAAGGAATCATGATCAAATCATAAATAAGCAAAAAGAAACCATGAATTTAAGCATAGAAACTGATTTCATAAGTTTTCCCCAATTTAGATTAAAATCCTAATTTCAGAAGTTCATAAATCAATTTGAAAATTGGGGGTTTTGGGCACAAGGGTAAAGGGAACCCATTGTTGAATACCCACATACCTTGATTGAAGCTAACCCACTTGAAATTGAAAATAATAGAAGTATTGATCTTGGAGCTTGAGACTTGAAGCTTAAAGAAGTTTCTTCCCTATTTTGGTAGGAGAATGAAGAATAATGAGGGACTTAGGCTAATTTGAATAAAAACCCTACTAGAAATGGTCAAAACGACCTCACTTAGGAGTTAAAAGGGTGGGTAATGACCAAAATATCCCTGGGATTTAATTAAGAAAAGTTGTTAAAAAAAGTTAACTTTCAGGGATCACGGATGGTTTCCACGATCCGTAGAACAAACCACGGCTCGTGGTTTCCATCCGTGGTTCCTGGCCAAACAAACAGGCTGCAGAAGATCATCTATGGATCAACATGATGGACCGTAGAAAGGATTAAGGTTCGTAGAATCGAGTCGTCATTTATGATAAACTAGGCAGGCCTCTGAACAGGTTTCACGAGTTACAGGACGGTCCGTTATTTAAACGACGGGCCTTAGAACCCAGTCGTGAAACCTGGGGAACTTGTCAACCTTCTGATCTGATTCCACGAGTTGACCAACGGGCCGTAGTCAGAACCAAGGTCCATAGAACCAACTCGTGGTTCTCAGACCAGAGACAGAACCAGCAGAAGAAAACCACGGTTCCATTCCATGACCCGTGGTTTAAACCATGGTCTGTGGTTTGGACTCGTAATTCCTGGGAACATAAAATTTTTCAGAATTTCAAACTTAGAAAGCTGGTTCAATTTCCGAGGTGTTACAATATCCCCCTCTTTGGATTATTTATCCTCGAATGAAGACTAATCAAGGGAAAACTGGAGAGAAAAACAGCCCAACCAAACACAACAAAATAGGACACTGAAGAATAAACATGAAACCAAACTTCTCAACTTAAAACATGATTGAACCAACTTCGAAAACGTGAATGCATGCTAAGATCATGAGGGGAACTGATGGAGTAGATTTGGAGGGACATAGTAAGGAGGAATCTATTACCTCAAGCTGAAACTGAATCAGAAGGAAAGAGATGGGGATATTTGGCCTTCATGGCCTCTTCCGCTTCCCAAGTAACTCCCTCTATAAGCTGGTTTCTCCAAAGAACTTTCAGCGAGGCGACTTCCTTATTTCTCAATCTCTGGATCTGACGATCAAGAATCTTTACGGGAACCTCCTCATAGGTGAGACTATCCTTCACACCTACATCCTCCAAAGGAACAATCAAAGTTGGATCACCAACACACTTCTTCAACAAGGAAATATGGAAAACTGGATGAACCGCTTCTAATTTTGTTGGCAAATCCAACTCATAAGCCACCTTGCCAACTCTTCTCAAAATTTGATAAGGACCTACAAAATAGGGACTAAGCTTCCCTTTCTTACCAAATCTCATCACACCCTTTATGGGCGACACCTTTAGAAAATCCCAATCATCAACCTCAAATTCTAACTCCCTCCTCCTCACATCTGCATAGGATTTCTGTCGGCTCTGAGCGGTCTTCAACCTCTCCCTGATAATCTGAACTTTCTCCATGGTCTCATGCACCAAATCTGGACCAATCATGGCTGCCTCACCAACCTCGAACCAACCAATAGTAGATCTACACCTCCGACCATAGAGTGCCTCATAAGGGGCCATACGGATGCTAGAATGAAAGATGTTATTGTAGGCAAACTCGATCAGAGGCAAATGATCATCCCAACTACCCTTGAAATCAATCACACAGGCTCTCAACATATCCTCCAAAGTATGAATAGTACACTCTACCTGGCCATCCATCTGTGAGTGAAAAGCTATGCTATGCTTCACCTGAGTACTAAGACCTCTCTGAAATGATTTCCAAAACTGGAATGTAAACTGAGTACAGTACCCCTATCGGAGATGATAGACAATGGAACACCATGCAATCTGACTATCTCCTGAATGTAGAGGCTGGCATAATCATCTACTAAATCTGTAGTCTTGAAAGCCAAGAAGTGGGATGATTTAATCATCCAATAGACAATCACCCAAATTGAATCATGTTACCTTCGAGTACGAGGCAAACCTGTAATGAAGTCTATATTGATCGCTTCCCACTTCCAAGCAGGTAGGTCAATATCCTGAGTCATGCCTCCCGGTTGTTGATGCTCTACCTTTACTTGCTGAAAGTTGGGACACTTAGCCACAAAATCGTCTATGTCCCTCTTCGTACCATTCCACCAATAGACTTCCCGTAGATCATGGTACATCTTGGTGGCACCAGGGTGAATAGAATATCTGGAACTATGAGCCTCAGTCAGAATCTGCTGTCTCAACACATCTACATCTGGCACACACAATCGAACCTGATAACGAAGCACACTATCTCCCTCTTGGGAGAACACCTCAACCCTTTGCTGATGGACTGCACCCTTAAGCTGAAGCAAAATAGGATCACTGTCTTGCTTTGCCTTCACTTCAGCTACCAAGGATGATTCGGAACCATTCTGAACAATAACACCACCTTCTGTCGAGTCCATAAGGCGAACTACGAACCAAGCTAGCCTATGAACCTCTTTAACCAATTCCTTCTTCCCTTCTTCGACTGAAGACACACTACCCATCGACAATCTACTAAGTGCATCCGCCACAACATTGGCCTTACCCGGATGGTAAAGCACACTCATGTCATAATCCTTAAGAAGCTCAAGCCATCTTATTTGTCGCAGATTCAATTCCTTCTGAGTGAACACATACTGAAGACTCTTATGATCGGTGAATACATCCACGTGCACCCCATACAAGTAATGTCTCCAAATCTTTAAAGCAAAGACCACGACTGCTAACTCAAGATCATGAGTAGGGTAGTTCTTCTCATAAGTCTTAAGCTGTCTCAAAGCATAAGAAATCACTTTACCACGCTGCATAAAAACATAATCCAAACCAATCCTAGAAGAATCACAATACACAACAAAATCAACTAGGCCCTCAGGTAGAGCCAATACAGGGGTTGTGGCCAATCTAGTCTTCAACTCTTGATAACTCTTCTCACATGAATCAGACCACTGGAATTTTACCTTTTTTTGAGTCAACCGAGTCAAAGGAGAAGCAATGGAAGAGAACCCCTCTATGAACCTTCTGTAATAACCAGCCAAACCCAAGAAACTCTGAATATCTGACGGGAAAGTAGGTCTAGGCCAGTTCTTCACTGCCTCAATCTTTTGTGAATCCACATGAATACCCTCTCCTGTCACTATGTGACCTAGAAAAGCCATAGACTGTATCCAGAACTCGCACTTGCTAAACTTAGCAAACAAGTGCCGGTCCTTGAGAGTTTGCAACACCGCTCTCAAATGGTCCGCATGATCCTCCTCACTCCAAGAATAGATAAGTATATCATCAATGAATATAATAATAAACATATCCAAATAATGCTTGAACATATGGTTCATCAAATCCATAAAAGCTGCAGGAGCATTCGTTAGACCAAAAGATATCACAATAAATTCATAATGACCATACCGAGTCCTGAAGGCTGTCTTTGGAATATCACACTCTCTAACTCGAAGCTGATAATACCCAGATCTAAGATCAACCTTAGAGAAACAACTAGCACCCTGAAGTTGATCGAACAAGTCATCAATCCAAAGAATGGGATACTTATTCTTAATTGTGACCTTGTTCAATTATCGGTAATCAATACACATCCGGATAAAACCATCCTTCTTATGCACAAACAACACTGGAGCACCCCATGGATATATACTAGGCCTGATGAAACCCTTATCAAGAAGATCCTTCAACTGTTCCTTCAATTCCTTAAGTTTCGCTGGAGCCATTCTATAGGGATATGATGCGTATCTGGAATGAGGTCTATCCCAAAGTCGATCTCCCGCTCAGGAGGGACTCCGGGCAAATCCTCAGGAAATACCTTAGGAAACTCACTCATAACAGGTATTGACTGAAGAGAAGGGGTCTCAGACTCCGTGTCCATAACCCAAACAATGTGATATATTTAACCGTTAGAGATCATCTTCCTAGCCTTAAGATAAGATATGAAATGACCCTATGAGAATGGAGGACTACCTTGACATTCTAGGACAGGTTCATTTGGAAACCTGAAACTAATGACTCGGGTATGACAATCAACCAAGGAAAAACAAGCATACAACCAATCCATACCAAGTATAACATCAAAGTCGGTCATCTCCAACTCCACTAAATCTAGAGAAGTGACTTTATGAAGGACTGAGATAGGGCAGTTTCGATAGATTCGTTTGGCTAGGACTGACTCCCCAACAGGAGTAGAAACACAAAAGGGTTCTAGAAGTTGATCAGGACAAATCTCAAACTTACAACCAACATACGGGGTCACAAAAGACAAGGAGGCACCGAGATCCAACAAAGCATACACATCTATAGAAAAGACTGCCAACATACCAGTAACCACATTGGGTGAGCTCTCCTAGTCTTGACGGAAGGACATAGCATAAAGGCAGTTCTGGCGCTGACCACCAGAACTAGAAGTTGCCCCCTGCTGGGCTGGTCGACCTCCTAAAGCTGCTGGGGTAGACTGAGTCCTACCTCCCTGTCCTTTCTTAGCTGAAGGGCACTCCTTAATACGATGTCCAATCTGACCACAACCAAAACAACTGCCTGATCCGGCTAAACACTCACCAGGATGACTCTTCCCATACTTGCCACAAGCGGGGTAGGTAGACCCCTTGGCAACACTCCCCTTAGACTGAGATCCTGAATCTCTAGCAAACTAATCATGACGGGGCCTAGGGGCCTGGGTAGGAATACTAGCAGATGAATGCACAGGTCCTGATGATTTCTTCTGAAATGAAGAGCAGTGTCCGCCTACAGACCTCTGATGACTGAAACCTGAACCCTCGGATCTATCCCTCTTGTTCTCCCTAGCCATCTCCCTAAGACTGTCTCTCTCGATCTGGTGAGCATGAGTTATGAGTCTGTAAATAGTCATATCACCCAACAGCATAGCGAACCTACACTCCCTCTTCACCAAATCTGAAACCCCATAAATAAACTTGCTCAGCTAATCATGCAAGTCCGCTACCATAGAGGGGGCATACCTAGACAACTGAGTGAACTTCAAACTGTACTCCTGAACAGTCATAAATCCCTGTCTTAAGTTCACAAACTCCTCAACCTTAGCTTTCCTCAACTCTCGTGGAAAGAACCAGTTGAGAAAGCTCCTTCAAAACACTCCCATGTCATAGGGACCACGTCCCTAGATCTAGCCTCCTTCCATTGCGTGAACCAGATATGAGCTATGTCCTTTAGCTGATAGGACGCAAGCTCGACACTTTCGACTCTGGCAACCTGCATAACCTCAAAGATATTCTTCACTTCATCCACAAAGCTAAGCGGGTCCTCACCCATCTTCGAACCTCAGAACTCTGGTGGGTTTATACGGATAAAATCTTGAACTCGAGCCACCGCTCCACCATGAGGGTGAATGGGAACAGGAGCTTGTTGATTGGCTTGGGCAGCCATAGTCTTAGCCAATATGTGGATCATATTCTGAAACTCCACATTCGTAACCTCGGGGGCCAGAACTAGAGGGACAATATTTTGAGCAGCTTGGGGAGGCATAGCACGGTGTGGAGGCATAATCTGAAACATAACAAGAATGTATTAGAGGAATAATAGAGTTAACTCTATTGCATGATATTGATCATGAGAGAAGTGAAATTTTTCCTAAGACATCTCATAGCTTCCCTCTCATAAGTGTGGCGCACTTCACACACATGAAAGAGATTCTACTCGATGCGGCTTCAGACACCCTAGGACTCTTGAACCTGAGGCACTGATACTAAGTTTGTCACGCCTCGAGGCTACCTCTAGATGCAACACGGGATCCAAGACTCGAATGCCCTCGATTAACCCTTGGTCATAGCATACTCAGATATACTTAAGAAAAAATAAAGCGGAAGCATACTTAGATAAGATAGGAATCCATAAATCAATATAACATAAGATCTACGGAATATAAATCCGGTATACAACTAGCTATGTCTGAAGCCTCTATGTAAAAAAAATATGAGTTGATGGGACAAGACCCCAACTAACTCCAGAATCTAACATAAAAGAAATAAGAACAACTCAGAAGTCTGGTCTTCGGAGGGTGAGGACTCACCAACAATCAGCTGAACGTCTGGCGTAGCCTAGCCACGAGTCTGAGGACAGGTGCCTGAATCTGCATCGTAAAAGGATGCAGCGCAATATACGTTAGTACTACAGGATGTACTGAATGTGTGAGAGATGCATGAATGTAATGAAAATGTGCTTGAAACGTGAATAAGAACTTAGTTCATGCATAAATGAGGTTTCAAAGGTAAATGTCATAAATGGAATAGTAAATCATGAAATAAGAGTCAAAACTCAAAGTAGATATCATAAGTTTAAATAAGTCAAAAGATTTAATACGGGAGTTTCTTGTAACCGACAATAGACCATGTGAGCTACATGGAATCTAACTATATAACCCTTGTTAGCAAAGCTGACTCGAACCCTGCCAAGGAATGAGTCACCATACCCAAATAGATAACCCTAGTTGGCAAAGCTTTCCTAATGATCGCTAAGACACATGACACCATAATCAAGATGTGGATCCACTCTCACAAGCCCATAGGGAAAATCATAACCTACGCTGGCAACGTAGTTTTGGACTTGGGTAATCGAACCTTTATCGCTCGGTGCTAAGTACTACTCCCAAAATATGCATATAGCTCATAAATTCATGAAGGTATAATTGAATATCAAATCACTTTTAAATAGCATAAAGACACATCGGGTTCCATGCAGTTCTTATATCATAAATTCTTAAAGTAAAGCATAGCCATAATTCAAATCATACTTTCCTTTCTAAATTCATACTTGAAGAATTAGGCATACTATTTCATAAATTCATAAGGTCATGATATGTAATCATGTCAAATTTCACTTGAAAACATGCAATTCAATGGAATCATGCTAGAAATCAACTTTAATGCTTGAGATTTTAAATTCAATAAAGGAATCAAGATCAAATCATAAATAAGTAATAAGAAACCATGAATTTAAGCATAGACATTGATTTCATAAGTTTTCCCTAATTTAGATCAAAATTCTAATTTCACAAGTTCATAAATCAATTTGAAAATTGGGGGTTTTGGGAACAAGGGTGAAGGGTACCCATTGTTGAATACCCACATATCTTGATTGAAGCTAACCCACTTGAAATTGAAAAGAATAGGAGGCTTGATATTGGAGCTTGAGACTTGGAGCTTAAAGAAGTTTCTTCCCTCTTTTGGTAGGAGAATAAAGAATAATGAGGGACTTAGGCTAATTTGAGTAAAAACTCTACTAGAAATGGTCAAAATGACCTCACTTAGGAGTTAAAAGGGTGGGTAATGACCAAAATACCCTTGGGACTTAATTAAGAAAAGCTGTTAAAAAGTTGACTTTAAGGGATCACGGATAGGTTCCACGATCCGTAGAAGAAACCACGGCTCGTGGTTTCCATACGTGGTTCCTGACCAAGCAAACATGCTAGAGAGGATCATTTACGGATCAACATAACGGACCATAGAAATGATTACGGTCCGTAGAATTGAGTCATCATTTCTGGTAAATTAGGCAGGCCTCTTAACAGGTTCCACGAGTTACAAAACGGTCTGTCATTTGAATGATGGGCCGTAGAACCCAGTCGTGACACCTTGGGAACTTGTCAACCCTCTGATCTGATTCCACGAGTTGACAGGATAGGCCATAGTCAGAACCACGATCCATTGAACCAACTCATGGTTCTCAGACCAGAGACTGAACCAATAGAAGGAAACCACGGTTTCATTCCACGACCCGTGGTTTAAACCACGGTTCGTAGTTTGGACCCGTAATTCCTGGGAACATAAAAATTTTTAGAGTTTCAAACTTAGTAAGCTGGTTCAATTTCCGAGGTGTTACAAGGCGTCACACAACACATATTTTATTCCTAATAGATAGAGACATAGTCCAAGGAAGAGGTATGACAAAGAGATTATCCCTCTCCAAGTGGAATTATGCTACCACTAACCATTTTGTCTTGAGATATTTGTGAGAGCATTCGAGAGGATGAAATTCTCAAAATAAAATCACAGGTGCGGACGACTCCAAAACGGACGCGGCACAAATTATAACTTTTTCTTAGAAGGGAACTGGGACATAGTCTAAGGAGGAATACCAAACTCTTTGGACGAGAGCTGAGGAATGACTTCTACCGCCATCAAACCACACCCCTATCAGAAGGCATGTGGGCATTTTTTCATTGGGTCTTAATTTCGCATCAAAAGCATTTTTTGAACTCACACTGGAAGCAATACTCTTTCTCTTCAAATCCGGGTGACAAACCCCTAGAGCTTTGGAAATTATGTCCAGGTAAATACTTACTTATAGGTGTGAAGAGCGCGCCACATTCATAGTTGGGAGGTTACAAGCCTCTTTTCAATAGCTCAATTCATTTGTCACTCATCCCGAGCCAAAGGTCGTCTTAGCATAAAGATTACCTTTTCCACTTATTGAGTCGAACTATAAGAAGCCTGATTCCCTGAGTCTCGAGATATGTAGGCAGGCTCTATGTTGAAAACTCAGTTGCATTCCAAACTCCCGAATCCTCTTACTCCCTAGCTTTCCGGTCTCTCCTTAATTTGAAACTGGAATAGCTTTGAACTCTTTGAAAATTGTACGTAAAATTAAGCATCTTGAACTACAAGTGGCCTGAATTCTCATGTAGCCTGAGATATGTAGGAAACTCGATACCGGAGTTCGGCCATAATTCCTTGAAATTCATGCTAGAATCAACCGCTTCCTAGAGATAAATTTGTGGTCGCACAAAATTGAGAACGTCAATTTCCTTTGCTCAGGGTTCCTTGCATCCACCCTACCCAAAGAGAAGGGCAGTTGTTGACACCAATTTTTGCCCTCCACATTCATAATTAATTTCGAGCTTCTACTATTTTTAATAATTTTGAAATAATTATTTTTATAGGAGTTTAGAATTTTCAAAACTAATTTGAGGATAATTTAATAATTTTAAGTGAAATATGTATACTCTATATTCAATTATATAGGAGTATATAAATTTTACTCAAAATAAACATTTTTAAAATTATTTTGAATAAAAAACGTGTTTAAAAAATGAAAAAATGTTTTACTTTCTTCAAAATTAATTTAAAATTATGAAATAATTGTATGATTAGTTCTTTGATTTTAAATGATTAAATTATTTGTTTATTAAGATAATTATTCTTAATTGTTAGATATAGAAGCTCGTTTAATTAATTACGGGATTAATTCATTTAATTTCGATCTCAGTCTAAACTCTTTAATTTACTCAATTTGGCCATGTTTTAAATTTAATTTGGCTAAATTCGGCCACATTTGCAAATAAATATGGCCATTCCCTAAAGTAATTACCCTCCTCTCACCTCTTTGTTTTCAGCCAATTAGTGGCTCAAAACCAACCCGCCCCAGCCCACTCCATATTTCCCTTTAACCTGATCCAGCCCAACCCATAACACACCCTTATACTACTTCCTCTTCTTCTTTAACCAGGCAGACCAAATGATACCCTACCCTTCTTCTCCACCGACCAAATGACACCAACAATAACAAACCCTAGCAGCACACTACAATTTCCTCCTCGAATTCGTACCAAATCGCGTGCTAAGCACGAGAAATCATACCTCAAAGGTTCTAGAAACAAGCTACGTGGAGCAATTTCCCTCTACCCTCATCCTTCGTTGCAAATCTCTCTCAAAATCGTCCGAGATGGTACGAAATTGGTGAGCTGGATCCTTATCCTCCCACAAGGATTCAAAATTCTTCAAGAAATTCCCATAAAGCCCCTGAAAATCCCTTATCCCACACTGAAAATCAGTCCCTAAAATCCCCCAAGTTCACCCTATAAATACCCTTTTCATTTTCACTGTTCGAGGAGGATTTCAAGAAAAATTTCTGGGGCTAGACCTTGTAAAGACTCATTTGAGCTTAGGTCTTGGCTAGGAAATTTGAAGTCCTTTTTTTGGAGGTGGTAGAGTTTTTCCGGTGAAGCTCGAGTCTAAGTTCACTGCCCCAAAAAAGGTAAACGCTTCACTCTTTCATCTTTTTCTTTTAAGGATTATGTCGAGTTTATTTTCTTAAAAATTTCATATTGGTTGGGCTGGTCTTGTTTGATTTATATGGTGTGGCGTTAAGAAATTACGAAGGGAAGTTTTGAAGTCTGTTCTATTAAAACGATTGTCGAATGTTAAAGTTTTGAGGTTTTTCCGTTCTGTTTTCTTGTTCTCTATTTCTTCTTGTCTTAAAAATTATTCTGTGTGTACTCCCTATGAAGTCGATATAGTATATTAGTGTTGAAAAAATATTGGGGATATGTATCTTACTTCCTTCGTTGATATTTTGAGATATACAGTTTTGTGTCTGCTAGAAGATTTTTTTTTAAAGAACTATTCTATCAAGCACACATATAATTTCTTTTGGGTTTGAATCTCATATCTATCTACCGTGTGTTCTTCGTGGTGTGTGTAAACTTTGTGTAAGCATGACCGTCTCCCACTATTTTAGCAAATTGATCTGTCAAATGTTTCAAGTTTGATCTATTTGAACAAACGTCGTATGACTGATAGAGCGGTTTTGTCTTGATAATCACGTATTGGCTCATGTTGGTTTTAAATAAGCTTTGTTGCATATTTGAGTTGGCTTAGCCATCACCTTCGCCTCTCATTCCTTAAAAAGCATATTTGGATCCTGTTAAGTCGAAATTTCTCCTTCAGATGTATTGTTCACTAATTGCCATAATGTTGTTCATATTGAAATGTATGAATCTGTCAAACTGATCTGTTTCGCTCCCCTTTGAGCCATGGTTGATTGCATTCCCTTCCCTTTACTTAGAAGTCAAATATTTTCGCTAAAATAGAACACTAGTTTAAAATTTACAGCATCCCCCATATTAGAAACGGTTGTTGAGCCCCATTCTTGTGCTATGTTTGTTTAGATCAAGTATGAGAATTTGTTTTAAAGCCATCTGCATGTGTTATCTGGAGGAATATTCTAAGTCAGTCTTCTTGTAGTAATTGATCAAATGACTAAGTCCATCATTTTGTTACCACATCTTGTTTAAACATGATTTGCAGACTAGTGTCAGTGATCGTTTTACTAGCCTAAACCCATATTACTCTTCTTTTTTTTAGTTACTTCCATGTTTGATTTAATATGTGACTGTTTTAAATAGATAAATAAGGATCACATGTTTGAATCATAGGTTCTTTAAAGTTTAGAGTTATGAAATTCTCTGATGTCCTCGACCAAATTACTTGCAAAGTTTAGGCTCCAGTTTTAGTACCACCTGAATGAAATACTTGCCAAATCTCATAACAATTGTGCAAAGATGCTAAACATATCTCTATTCTGATTTTAATCTTTTTTTTTTTTGATGATTTGCATATTCAAAGGATACTCACTAACTTATTTTTCTTTTTGTCTATGTGATCTCAACGAGTTCATAATTGGACTCTACCTTTTATCCTTTGCATTTCGAGTTGGGTTTATGAGAGCCCAATAACTTGTCGAGTCAGCCCGCCAAACTGAAGTCACAGGTTGAAAAAAAATAGAAAAATGGGTCGAGGCCCATGAACATAGCAGCAGCAGCAGTCCAGATGGACCAAAAAAGTTCAAGGAAATTGGACTAAAAGTCCAAGTTATTGCAGTAGTGGGCCAAAGCCCAAACTTAGAACATTAGGACAGGTTTTGAATGGATCAGAGTCTAAATTAGATTGAGCAAGGCTTAATTATTCTACTCTCTTCTCTTTGTTTTATTTAGTATAGAATTATCTTGTATTAAGTGGACTAACAATAACTTGGTTGAATTTTTCCCCAAAGGAAGAAATTTCTTATTTTCAGAAATACTTTTTTCCTAATATATTTCTCTAAAACTTTCTATAGATAAATAATCCTTTTTACCCATGAAAATGAAAGAATCTGTTCTAATGTTTCTCGTTTTCAAATGTGATCACTCTCTTTTCAACAAATTGCTTCAACTTTATTTATCGTTTTAGGTAAATAATCTTATGATTAATAGACGTTTCATTTTTCTAAACAATCCAAAAAAATATTTTCTCAAGTTAGTCAAAATAAGTTATTTTAAAATAAGACCGGATAACCGCAAGTTAGCGAACACTTTTAATGCCTTAAAACCTTTTAAAAGCATAAATAGGAACCTCTTACCCCGAATCTTTTAATCTTTAAAATCGTTATTTGTTTTAAGATTTTTAAAGACCCTTTCAAGGTTTTTTTTCTTAGTTTTTTTCTTTAAAAATAAATTAAGTTGCGACTCATGCTTTTTTCTTAAAATTATTTGGAAACTTCAACTAAGTTTTTAAAATAATTTTTTAAAGACAAACAACCATTTTTTTCGAAAACAACACTGATATGAAATATAACTCCCAACACTTGCATGCAGGAAAGCCTACCTAGACTAATAGAGATTCACAATAACATAACAAGAACAATAACACAGTCTACAATTACTCAACTCAGTTCAATAAAGATAATCCACCAATCACAGCATACAATTGCAATACATAAATAATTAAGAATGATGTACTCAAATGCAATATGATGCAATGTATTCTACAGTATACACCCGCTGCCCTATATAGCTAGATGAGACCCATGGGGGACATGCAAGGTCCATATACCCACTTGGAAAAGTTTCTCGTCGGGCATGCAAGCCATGAATTTGCACAGAACCATTTTCCACCGGGTCACCCGGGACAATTTCTCATTGGGCATGCAAGTTAAAAATTAGTAAAATCACCCGAAATACTTTTCCATCGGCCATGCAAATTGAAAACCAGTAAAACCACTCGAAATATTTTTTCATTGAGCATGCAAGTCATATCAAATCAATCTTTCTCAAAATATTATTCTTTTCATAGTATCAGAATATGAGTATGAGTGAGTATATATGAGATATGAAGATAAAAAAAATGACACAATATTTCAGTTCAGGTTCACAAGGCCAAATAACATAATTATCTTAAACCAGGTTCACAAGGCAAACTAACCCAATAATCTCAAATTAGGTTCACAAGGCCATACTTAACTCAACAACAAAGAACATGTGGAATAGGCAATTCACAATAAGTAATTCATTTTAAACCCTTTTTTAATACACCAAAACTCAAATAGATGCTCGTCACCTCATATATAGAACCCCACATCCCCATTACTCCCCATACACACATCTAATACATACACACTTTGAAAGAGAGTCAAAGAAAGTCTCAACTTGCCTTAATAGAAGACTCACACAATCAACACAAAGCCTTTCCCATTTGAATCGCCTCAAAATGAGCCCAATCTTTTCAAATATGGGTTTTACATAAAAATATGAAACTATAGTGTCACGACCCGAGACTAGGCCCTGGACGTAACAGGCAGTCCAAGGAGGCCTGATTTAACCCTTTAGCATACATTAACAAGCACATTCAATAAACAAAGAATTTGCGAAAAAGGACCCAGTTAAGAACATCATTTGAAATATAGTTAAGAATTAACCAAGTATTGGGAATAAAATATTTAAACAACATCTACATAAGTCCACGAAGCCTCTAACATAAGAATGAAATACCAATGTAAGAATATGACCTCGACAATACCATAACTTAAAATCAGAGTAAAATAAAGATGCAATCGCCTTCCGAAAGAATGGAGGGCTCACCACTTGCTTATCAAAATCTCGAAGATTCTAGTGCTGCAAAGAACCACGAGGAAAGGTCTCTGAACCTGCATCATGAAAAGATACAGCGTCCGAGGAAGGTCAGTACAACGAGTACTGGCATGCAACCCAGGGGAAGGGATATCACAGTTTATAAAATAAGACATAAAAATATAATACATATCATAAACATAAAATATGGGGAAGTTTCCAAATCACCAACATGACATTTACATGAATACATTACTTCTGGACTAGATGGTATCATCGACATTTATTTCACCATGGGCTATGTGAGCCCGATCACAACTCGACCGGCAGAGCCTCCAATCCAAGTTTGACGCAAGGATTTAGAGCGCCATAATATAATCACCTCATAACTGCATACAACTGACAAGTCAAGCATACAGTAAAGAGCCCCATTCGACTGAGAGGGAAGAGCCCCATTTAACTCATACCCATGTCGGCAAAATACGGTTTCAGGTGTTGAGCCCCGTTCGACTCACACCTTCTCGGTTAACCATCTAATCCTCTTAAGCCCATATTTTAACATTTCAAACATTTAACAAAATCAATCATTTTGGGACTCTTAACATTCTTAAGGCACACGTGGGTTGATATCGTCACACCAAGACTTGCAAGTCGTACTTATCATATTATGCCTTCATCATTTACATATCAATAGTCTCGTAGTTAAGGATCTTAAACTCATTTAACACATAGGTCCCTCAAATTTAAAATCTTACTAATTATCAAGTAATCATTTCAGAGACCGAGGGATTTAAGAAGATCTTTTTTCCTTCCTTCAAAAACCCATATTTAGATACTACAATCACCTTTCGAAGGAAACATACAAAGAGCTTCAAATCTTTCCTAATTTCATTAATCCGTAAAGAAGGTTATGCTTCAAACCATATCTTTAAAATAACAATTAGATACAGATAATTTCATAGAAAAACATTTAGAAGTTTCAAGCAAACTCTTCCTTTCGAAACCCTTCAACCATTTTTATACAATACTAACATAGATGTCATAGTGAGTAGTAGAAAACACAATCTTTATGAGTATAGTTGAAAGGGGATCGTTCAACATACCTTTTGACGGAGAAAGCTTACGAAACGCTTGAGTTTTGCTTTAGAACCTTGAACCCTAGGCACCTTTTGCTTCAAGAACTTTGAGGAGAGAAGTAACACTCTTTCTTAATTTTTGTTCGTGCCTTAGGAGGTTTAGGAATATTTAGAATGAGTGGGGGATGAATCTTGGATGAGAAAAGGACCAAAATACCCTCAAATAGCTTAAGAAGAGGCAATTCCCATAGTAATACCCTAGGGGTTCTATTTATAGGCAGTTCCAATTAAAATCTGGATTGGTTTAGGAAGGAAAATGTGTCAGAAAACGGTCGCCAATATGGTCCGTTTATGCTACAAACGGACCATTTTTGAAGGCGTTTTAACTTACAAAAAATTTGAGTTTCTGTCTCCAGAAACGGTTGGGAAAATGGACCGTTTTCCCAGAAAATGGACCATTTTCTCTTCCGTTTTAACTCCTAAAATACGATGGTCTTCTGGACAGGCAGACGTCTTCTCGGTAAACAGATCATAACTTTTTACTCCGGGCTCGGATTAATGCGTGGTCAGCAGCGTTGGAAAGAAGACTCGAAGACCTTTAATTTGGTGAGTCATGGTCCACCTAAATCTTTATATTCTAGGAGTAATGATCGTTTGAATATGACCCAAGTTAGAAAGTTATACGAAAACTTAGTCAGTAGAGAAGCTTTTAACTTAACTTGTGCTAGGGGTTCCTTAAAACCTTGATTCACGCCCAACGCTCTTCCCACACATAGTGTTTGACCATAACACCTAGTTATAAGGGAATCTTTCCGGGTTCAGATCTAATTACATACGAAAAACGATTGGAATCCTAGCTCAAAAGTTTGGGGTATTATATTATCTCCTCCTTGGGATCATTCGTCCCCGAATGATGGGTAGGGACTTATTGAAGCTATAAAGTAAAGGCTATGAACTCACATCAAGAATTCTCTTTTAAACTAATATGGAAAGACCTCAAGAGGCACTCTATGACAACATCAAGCAAAATGTGAGAGTAGGAATCGTGAGACATATGAGACTTGGCATAGACATATTCTAGGACATAAGTTTTATGGAACATGATCATACTAATGTATGACATGAAATGTTTGAAAATCATAAGCATGAATTGAGATTGATACATGACATGAAATAAGGTTTTGGACGTATGAATAGAAGTATCCTCACCTTAAATGATATGAGTAATAGCCCTTAGGTTTAGCAACACCTTTTAATTATAAAACCTCCTCCGAATACTACACATCCCCCCTTGCGACTTGAAATTTTCACATTGGTGCATATAGCTACTAAAGACTACATCTAATATCTTTCTTTCACCCTGTTCAAGCCTAACTTGAAGGCATAAAGTGCTACATCTAATGTGATCCGCTCTTAGGTTTTTCCTAAACTCGTCAAATTCTACCTCTAGATTCACCCTCCAAGAATACTACTTCTCCCTATCACCTTAACCAATCAAGCTCAAGCTTTTAACAAGGAGTCACTTGTCACACAATGCACTCGCCCTCAAGTGTTTATCATCACATCCAATCCTATCACTACATTTCTTTTCCGGCTCATTCGTAGCTAAAACCATCAAATAATTCCCTCAAGCAGCCCACAATCAACAATTCTCCATCTTCTACAAGGAGACACCCTATATAGTCTTATCTTACTAGTACATATAACAAATCCTCATCTCACATCTCATTCACACTTAATAACTTAGGTGGCATAATCACACTGCAACCACCACAAAAAAGGAAGCACCTGCTACTTTCCATCTAGGCCACTACTTAGCTTCCTCTACTGACACTTGCCCCCACATAAGCTAAATATTACCGAGTGAATAGATTGAGAGCATGGACTGTATCACATGCAAATAGCGGCCTGACTCTTGACCACAAACATGGAGTATGAACTGAACATATTTAATAAGAGCATGAGCATTGGGGATACATGAATGTTGTTCAATCTAGACTTATACTTACATAACCTTGCCACGCAAGTTGAGGTCTAGGGAATCTGGTGCGACGAGTATGGTTACTTCATATTCTGAACACCCAAGAAATGGACTGAGGGTTGTTCTGAGCATAGACATGCCATCACCGTCCATAACCGTCAAGGGTGGATGTACACAAGGCTTAGAGAAAGGAAATCAAAAGCACGAACCTTTCAAGAAGTCTGATCTGAGTGTGTACATGATGTAGCATGATTGCAATAGCCATTTTGGACATATCATGAAGCTTGAGTTTATAAGACTAAGCATAGAGCGAGACATGGATTCATGGATTCATGGATCATGAGCATCGTAACATAGAGTTTGGATCCCTGGAACCATAGGGAAATATTTACACCGCTGGGAGACGCTATCGCTTTCATTTCAAATAACAGAGCATTGACAAGAGTCTACATAGAAAATTTATCCCTCAGACATAGGCATGATTCAAAGGCATAAGACATGGGTAGAGTTTCCTCTTAAGCTGAAGTATAAGGAATATGCTAGAATAAGAATGGATCATCGTGGCACGCCCCATCTCTCCCTTAGCGCAAAGGTCACTATCTTAGACCTGCAGATCTATGCTATAAAAAGATCTATGAGTACAACACTCGATATTCCAGGGTATCACTAGACACATGAATTCCAATCTCATCTAGATATTACATTTGAAAAAAAAATACCAACTCCTTTCTAGGCCATTCTCTTCAGAGACACTATTCTTAACTTATTCTAACCTTCATAGTTGAAATATTTAAACTTAGCTCTCTTGGGTGCATACATTCATGTTATCTAACACTTAAGAATCTATCCTCCACTCCTTAGCCTACTATCACTTATCCAATCTCATATCCACCCAATACAACAAACTTTAAAAAGATAAGCCAAGAGGCTCAACAACGCCCCTTTAGATCTATAATTCCCTCAATTCAATTCCAATGAATACCAATATTAACTACTAAGCCCTCTCCATATGAAGCAACTCAAGAACACTAATCGAGAACACCTAGCACTCATAACAACATAAAACTCCATCTAACATCATATTACCTCCGGTACAATTCATTCTTATACACTTAGGGCTCTTATTCCTCTAATGACTTAGCCACACTTCATTGCTTCAACACTAGTTCTCCTGAATATATCATGCTTACACATTCAAACCTACCCTATGTTATCAACCTAAGCCCTCTCACGCACCATGTCAAGCCTATTAGATCAATTCTCATAAAAGTAATATTTTCATCTACAACTATCATTCTTTCTACCTCGACGGCCATCCACAACTCAAACTTAGTATCTAGCACTAGGTAAGGTTAACATCAAAACTTAGCATGCTATTCAGGCTTACAGCTACCAAATAGAAATCAAGGAACACTAATCCACCAAAATTATGATAGAGTGGTCAATCTTAATTCCATTTTCAACATAACTATGGCTTACAAGCACAATCTCCCTCACAATATTACCACTATACCTTAATATCCATAACACATCTTCTCACCTACTATATTGGCTCACAACTACTAGATAAAATTTAAGAAACTCTAGATCTACTAAAACCACATGACAAGGATAGTCGATCTTAATCTTACAATATAACACATTACATCCCATTAGCATGCTATTCTTTCTCACATCACATTTACTTACCCATACATACATTTAAACTACCTTCATAGTTCTATAAACATCTCTATGTCTCCCCAAGACCCCAAAATGGAGTCTGAATTCAGAAATTCGCAACCAGTCTATCCTTACATCCACAACCTATAATTGGTCTATACTACTACAATAACAAGCCACTATAGGCTCCCTCCTTATTTAAAATAATTAAAAAGAACATCTTAACTAACCACTGCACTTCTACCAAATTTCATAAAATCTACTAATCTTGCTAAACTGAAACCCACACCATACGGGCATACCACCTCTATCACTTAATTAGTGGGTACAACACTCCAGCTACATTTTTTTGATCTCTTACAACCCGCACTCTCTGTCTCTTAAACTCATGACTTCATATTTCACTGGACTTGGGATCATCTCACTACTCGTCTCATCACACCCTAGTTTATACTTTCTCTCAGGTGAAAATACTATTCCAACACTCATATACATACCTTTTCCTCCTTGAGTGCAACTGCTGCAACAAAGTTTTCGAAAGGGTTTGAAAACACGTTTCATCTTGGCTCAAAAGCACGATTAAAGAAAATAGGGGTTTATACTTAGAATCAATAGATGTTGACGCACTAATGGACTCCTCTCAAGTCCTTGTGCAGTTTTATAACCTTTTGGATGACTTAACCAGATAGGATTACATCATAAGGAGTCTGAGCTTTGTACTTCTTTCACCTCGGAAATAGGGCGTAGCCAGCTGAGTTAGAGCAGAGTAGGAATATGGATAAGTTTCTTATAGAAAGCATTTTCGCACGATCTAGAGTATGAAAGAATGGGAAACATTTTCTAGATGCCCTATAGCCTCCTGATTATAAGTGTGGTGCACAACACACCCATAAGCAAGACTCTACTGGACACAACTTCGTAGACACCCTGGGACCATGAATCGTGCTCTGATACCAAGTTTGTCACGACCCGAGAATAGGCCCCGGACGTAACGAGCAACCCAGACCAAGGAGGCCTGAGTTAACCCCTTAGCATACATTAACAAGCACATTCAATAAATAAAGAATTTGCGAAAAAGGACCCATTTAAGAACATCATTTGAAATATAGTTAAGAATTAACCAAGTGTTGGGAATAAAATGTGTAAACAACATCTACATAGGTCCACGAAGCCTTTAATATAAGAATGAAAGACCAATGCCAGGATATGACCCCGACAATATCATAACTGAAAATCAGAGTAAAATAAAGATGCAATTGCCTTCCGAAAGAATGGAGGGCTCACCACTTGCTTATAAAAATCCCAAAGATTCTAGTGCTGCACAGAACTACGAGGAAAGGTCTCTGAATCTGCATCATGAAAAGATGTAGTGTCCGAGGACGGTCAGTACGGCGAGTACTGGCATGCAACCCAGGGGAAAGGATATCATAGTTTATAAAGAAAGTCATAAAAATATAATACATATCATAAACATAAAAGATGGGGCAGTTTCCAAATAACCAACATGACATTTACATGAATACATTACTTCTGGACTAGATGGTATCACCGATATTTATTTCACCATGGGCTATGTGAGTCCGATCATAACTCAACCGGTAGAGCCTCCAATCTAAGTTTGCCGTAAGGATTCAGAGTGTCATAATATAATCACCTCATAACTACATACAACTGACAAGTCAAGCATATAGTAAAGAGCCCCGTTCGACTCAGAGGGAAGAGCCCCGTTCGACTCATACCCGTGTCGGCAAAACACGTTTCAGGTGTTGAGCCCCATTTGACTCACGCCTTCTTGGTTAACCATCTAATCCTCTTAAACCCATATTTTAACATTTCAAACATTTAACAAAATCAGTCATTTGGGACTCTTAACATTCTTAAGGCACACGTGGGTTGGTACTGTCATACCAAGACTTGCAAGTCATACTTATCATATTATGCCTTCATCATTTACACATTAATAGTCTCGTAGTTAAGGATCTTAAACTCGTTTAACACATAGGTCCCTCAAAGTTAAAATCTTACTAATTATCAAGTAATCATTTCAAAGACCGAGGAATTTAAGAAGATCATTTTTCCTTCCTTCAAAATCCCATATTTAGATACTACAATCACCTTTCGAAGGAAACATACAAAGAGCTTCAAATCTGCCCCAATTTTAAAAATCAGTAAAGAAGGTTATGCTTCAAACCATATCTTTAAAATAACAATTAGATACGGATAATTTCATAGAAAAACATTTAGAAGTTTCAAGCAAACTCTTCCTTTCGAAACCCTTCAACCATTTTTATACAATACTAACATAGATGTCGTAGTGAGTAGTAGAAAACACAATCTTTATGAGTATAGTTGAAAGGGGATCGTTCAACATACCTTTTGACGGAGAAAGCTTACGAAACGCTTGAGTTTTTCTTTAGAACCTTGAACCCTAGGCACCTTTTGCTTCAAGAACTTTGAGAAGAGAAGTAACACTCTTTCTTAATTTTTGTTCGTGCCTTAGGAGGTTTAGGAATATTTAGAATGAGTGGAGGATGAATCTTGGATGAGAAAAGGACCAAAATACCCTCAAATAGCTTAAGAAGAGTCAATTCCCGTAGTAATACCCTAGGGGTCCTATTTATAGGCAGTTCCAATTAAAATCTGGATTGGTTTAGGAAGGAAAATGTGTCAGAAAATGGTCGCCAAAACGGTCCATTTTGGCTACAAATGGACCATTTTTGAAGGCATTTTAACTTATGGAAATTTTGAGTTTCTGTCTCCAGAAACGGTTGGGAAAACGGACCATTTTGTCTTCTGTTTTAACTCCCAAAATTCGACGGTCTTCTGAACAGACAGACGTCTTCTCGGTAAACTGAACATAACTTTTTACTCTGGACTCAGATTAATGCGTGGTTAGCAGCGTTGGAAAAAAGACTCGAAGACCTTTAATTTGGTGGGTCATGAGCCACCTAACTCTTTATATTCTAGGAGTAATGATCGTTTGAAGATGACCCAAGTTAGAAAGTTATATGAAAACTTAGTCGATAGAGAAGCTTTTAACTTAACTTGTGCTAGGGGTTTCTTAAGACCTTGATTCACGCCCAACACTCTTACCACACATAGTGTTTGACCATAACACCTAGTTATAAGGGAATCTTTCCGGGTTTAGGTCTAATTACACGCAAAAAATGATTGGAATCCTAGCTCGAAAGTTTGGGGTGTTACATATAGACTCCCATATTGCTATACTTAGGTCCCACGTCTAAAAAGTCAACCCCGATCCAAAAGCGCAAATTCAAAATTTTATTTGAAATTACTTTACCCATAACTTAAGGAGTTCATATATGAAATTTCATCAAAACTAAAGTTAAAATCGAGCTTGAAATCATCAAAATACCATTCTTTATCTTTACAGGAGAAACCCCAAATTTTCAAGTTGAAAAACCAAGATTTGAAGGGAAAATCATGAATAATCATTGGGAATCGATAAAATATTGGTTTAGAAACTTACCCAATAAAGAAATCTCAAAAACCATCTTTTGAATCTCCCAAAATCAAGTTCTCAAGCTCCAATAATTGCGATATATGGTTTTGAGCCAAAAATATAATTTAAATCTGTTCAGAACGATCCTTCTTTGCGAATGCGACCTGACCCAGCCCGGACCCATCGCGAACGCGACGGACTGACCAGGAATGCTAAGAACACAACATCCTGACTCAGACCTGAGTATCCTTCGCGAATGCGGTGCCCCTCTCGCAAACGTGATGACCAATGAAATCCTTCTCCATGAATACGATGAGGAGGCCGTGAACGCAAAGAAGGAAATATGAATGCACCAGAACTGGTGCACCAGCAACAAGGAATAGCCAAATTCTCTCCGAATAAAATCTTGAAATTTATTCAGAACCTCGTGAACACAATTCAACTATGCTACTAGATCAAAATTGATATTTTGGACTCAATAAAATCGTCGAATTCACCAATCGAGGTCGTTATCGATAAATATTGACCAAAGTCAACTCTAGGAAAAATCGATCTAACTTTCCCACCAATAACTTAAAATGCATTTGAATGCCTCGGGACCCGATTCAATAGTACTACTAGCCTAAAAATAGCATTTTGGAGCTAACAAAACTGACAGAATTCTCAGACGACGCTCAGAACTCTAAATGTTGACCAAAAAAACTTACAAAAAATCCAACTGAACACCTTGAAAATCGTGTCACCCACTCCCGCAGACCACAAATACCATAATACTACTATGGAAAGGAGAAAATGGTCAAAATGCACAAAAATCCAAAAATCACAATAAGAATTGTTACATCCAACACACCTCATCTTCACCCCCACCTTCCATAGCCCTCATTGCCACCATCCCACACCCCTACCTCCCCACCCCCACCTCCTATAGTATTGTCTAAATTATATACAAATATTTTAGGATATATAATATTTTTTACTTACTTACCGAAGACAAAAACATCAGTAGAAATTCATTTGTTTTACTAGAAAATATTTTTTATAGCGAACACACCCCAAATCATGATTTGGAATTTTGTCTAAATGAACCCTGTAATTTGAATTTGTGGATGATCATACTTACCAGTAACCCCCCATATAGTAAGACTTGTTTTTTTTTTTGGTAACAGTAATTTTTTTTGTAAAAATAACAATAACTCTTGCAGTTAATACACCCACGACCCCATTGTTTGCCCTATATTTTGAGAGCAATTGATCTTTCAATATTTTATTTGCATCTATATATGTTCTTCATCCCTTTTCTATAGCTGCAACATGCTATGCCGATACTACGAAAAATCAATAATGCAAAAGATAGGTGACCTGTATACGTAATTATCTTTCTCTATTTTTTTTATTGGTACCTATTTAATATAATTTTTACCTCAAGCATTTTGTGAATGCTGAATTTATATGAATAGGTGACTTTTTATGGATTATGATGATGAGATTTAAGTGTTACTCTTTTAGTTACATATTATTTTTCCTCGGACATGGATTCTGAATTTGGAAATTTGCAAGAGGAATGTGAAAGATATTCTTCCGCTGTATGAGGTGTACTTTTTGTTTATTTTTATAGTGAGTTTTTGAGTGATATATAACCATTTATTAGTATCCTCTTTTTCCTCTAGCAGAGAAATTTGAATAGATGATACTAACTTTTTGGATGTGTTTTTATCATGATGGTGATTTGAGTGATATTTTCTTTCTTCTAGCATATATAGAAATTGAATTTGCGGCATTTTTTTTTGAATTTTTCTTTCATAATTTTGGCAATCCTGAAAAAAGAAAGGAGTTATAGATTGTTTTAAACAAGTAGTTGAAACTAAAGCTATTTCTACGCGTCTAAAATTAAATTTACATCAAAATTTTCAAATGTGAATTCTGGCCAAAAAAAGTTATAGTAATTATTGTATGTATATAATATATAGAGATAGAAATCTATCTATCTACCTATCTTCTATATATCTATCTATATATATAAAAGAGAATCCTCCTCATAATGATGTGGCGCCACCAGAAGTGAGGAAGTCCCTTTTCCTATTTTTACAGATTTTCCCTATTTATTTCTGTTTCACACACCCTTACCTTTCAGGCATACAACTCTTCGCTCTAAAACGCCTCTTCAACAGCCTCCCTCAACAGGTGCGCCAAACACCCTTTCACACCACAACATACAACCCTCACACCCTATTTGTCTGCCAGCCCTTTCCACATCCTTGCTCCGCTCCCAATTTCAAACTCCACAAACTGCTGCGCTTCAGAATCACAAATTGAACACCATCGTACTGCCTTTCTCAAAATCCCATCGGCAACCTCCACAAACTCCGGCAAACATCACAAACTTCTTCGCAGATTGTTCACTCCAGAACAACTACAACGTCTACGAAGCCAAAAACGCTCCTGCGAGGTCTCCAAAGTCCAGCGCTCTCCAATCAGGTAATTCGTTGTACACCTCTCTTACAGTGACCCCTTTCACCCCTTTACAATTTATAATCGATTTCTGACTACAATCAACCCTTTTTATATTTTATTCTACCCCCAAGAACAGATTTTCCATTACTACCCCCAGACGACTTTGAGACCAACGAACGCTCCTGCGAGGTTCAACGCTCTCCAACCAGGTAATACGCTAAACCCCTCTCTTACACTGTCCCTTTTCACGACCTTACACTTTTGAATCGTTTGCTAACTACAATCTAACCTTTTTAGAATTTATTGGTACTTACACTCTGACTCTGGCCGCTTTGCCTTTGCGCTGCATCCCATCGATAGTCGTCAACGCCAAAACAGATTAATTCCTAACGACCAACTACTTTCCATCATCGTCTACGCAGTTCTCCAACACTCATTCCAATACCACTACTCTACAACCAGGTAATACGCTTACACGACTCTTAGACATTGCCGCTTTACTTTTCCCTTTCACACCCCCCTCCAACAGAGATTTAATATCTACTATTACAGGCCTGGAACTCATGGAACCAGGAAGCGACAAACGCCCCCAACCTTCCAGGTACACACCTTACAACTAAACTACAACTTGCTTTAACTCTACACCACGTTACACTTACCAATAAACCATCCAGGTACTTAGTTATTCAATACATCTACACTTTTCTTTATATGTATCCCATTTTATTTCCACCATGATCCTTCTCTGTGGCTTTTACCACCTTCACTGAACTTCGACAACCCGTGCAATCCAACCTTCTCCCGGTCACTAATTTAACGAAAAGTTAGTCTATCACTTTTACCATACATCCTCCTCTATGTAGTTTTCAAAAGATGTTTCTTTTGACCACGTCAACCTTCACTAAACATTCCCAGCGTTTAGCCTCCCTATAAAGCCGTTATCCTGCTTACCTATGTTTAAATCTCCCATGAACGCTTCTAACAGATCCTCGCCAGCATGTGGAAAATCCCTTCAGGAGCCTTTTCATGCTTACCACACCTAAAATCTCCCCCTTACCAGACTGTCACCCCTTCTATGCAGACACATCTTCCTTTAAAGTCATCGGCCTCATGATACAATACTCTTTTGGTTTTAGTTTACACTTCAAATAGTCTCTTACAACTGAATGTTTTACCATGTGTGGACCTTAACTCATGCTGACACATAACACATACTTTCACTCTCGCCTGTTGACCTACACTTTTGGCAGTGCCTCTCAAACTTATCCCCCAAATAAACTAACAGAGGGATTTTGCTTTCCCGCTTGGATTACCTACCTTCAATCTCTCTCGACATAATAACCTTCACTAAACTTTTTATAGTACCCAAATCAATATTGGCTAAATAATTACAGGAGCTGAGGCGCTATTTGCATATGTTGGTCATTTTAGTGTTTGCTCGATAAAGATAAGTATGTGCTTTGTCACATATCCCGCACTCATATTAGCATATCTTGGTCAGGCTGCCATTTAATGAAGCACACTGACGATGTTGCTGATACTTTTTACAAGTCCTTACCATGTAAGTAAAATTGCACGGATAGTCTAAAAATTATTTATATCGTCAGTTACTTATGTATAGTTATGTTTCTCTCATGACGGGAAAGGAATCAACATCTCGTGCTCCTTTGTTTTTCTGCTTTGTAAATGCAACGAGTATATATTGGCCAATGTTTGTTGTAGCAGTATTAGCAGTCATAACATCGGATATAAATTATGTACCAGTTGTTGTATGCTCACCACTATGATCTGATGTGCTTGCACACAAGCACCTAAGATAAAAAGAGAAATTGTGTTACTAGATATTTTGGGCAAAAACGAACTTGGAACACAAATTTTGGGGAGAAAGGTGCTTTTTTTAAAGTATGATTTGCCATGTTCTTAATGATATATACTTTCCTAGACTTCACGGTATCTTGATTTTGTTCTTACTATAATAGTAGAATATTGAAATGTTAAATGTGAATAAAGAACATGTTGCTCAAACATAGCGTCCTTTATTATTCTTGGAAGTATTGATGTTCCTTTAACTTGCAAGATTGTATGTTTAGTTACTATAGCTAACCTGACACCTGCATATTCTATGTATCAGAAATTTGCAGTTTGTGTCACTTCATCAGCAAACGTTTTTGTCACTTTTCCTTCATCATCAGATCGAGCCCTTAATGAGTCAGGACACTTGGTTGCTTCATTCACTTTATTCAAAGTTGTCAGATAAGGCACCCCACTTGAAAAGAGCACACTTGGCAAGTTTATTAGTCGCAAATATTTTGTTATGTAGGCATAAATCCTTAAAAACAGCGTATTCTCGAAAATGTCATTAATCAAAACAGCTTTACTGTCGAAAAGGCAAACAATATTGAGCTTTTCATACAAATGCTGTCACAATTTCAAGCCACTTTTGTACTATAACTATCTGCAGAATCTCTTCTAACCTTGAAATTCCAAGCTCTACCATTCCAACAGCCCGCAATAACACAATTTTTATTTAGCACGATGCTCTATAAATCAAGGAATGTGACAGCAAGAGAGTTTTCCCCTGCTCATTTATCTCTAAACTTAAATTCTTTTTCTCATTTCCAGTTTTATGATTTGATTTGCAAGATGATAACAGGGCATTTAATTATTATAGCGTTGATGCTTTCCGTGTCTTATTAATAACATCTGATCAGTTAATCATAGTGGTAAAGTGGTATTTTTTAAAGTAGTTGAATATGCTCTACTCCTTCTTTAGTCTTTTTAATTCATGGCATTTACTTGATTATTAAATGTGTATTGTGTCTGAACATTGTTTGTGAATGTACATGCTTGCACAGAATGTGCGAAAGATACTAGAAGAGGGAGCAACCACTTGTGGCTACTATTCCAATTGATAATGTTATTCAACTGTTATGACAGACTTGATCTTTAAAGAGATGCGCCAATTTATAGGCGATTATGCTTTGCATGCAAATGATGTTTTCCGGCAGAGTTGAATGATGAGGAGAAGTTCGTACAGAAAGTTTGCATTATGCACTAGCCCTTTGTGACACACAATGCTTTCAAAAAGGTATGTCAAACAAGTAACCCAACTCTACTGCTGCTACTATCTCTATTATCTTCAGCTCAACACTTCTCCTATTTTAACAAGAATTTCATCAACTAATAATCTCTAAAGGTACTTTGTCAGACATGACGACAACACAGCTTAACGACACCTGCCAAGAACAGGATGACTGCTAATAGCATGGTGGGTGGATGCGTTATTGGTAATATGTACAATGTACATATAATTTCAGGGATAAGAGGAAGAATTAATTGCATAATTAGTTATGTTCCGCTATGTGAGGAAATTCTTAGTTTTTAGAACCTGGCGTATAATATTTGAACAATAACATTGAGGGTTGATGGGAAATTCTGAGTTTTCAACACCTTCCTTATAATATATGAAACATAAAGTTGTAATTGGAATTATAGCGTGCTGGTTTGTTACACGTGCTCCGCTTTTTCCGTATTTAACTTCTCTGGTATATTTAATTTTTAAATTTCTTATTAGAGTTGGCAGAAGATGGCATAACAACAAACTGAATAGCCAATAAATCGTATACTGAATTCCTCAAAAGCTAGCTGTTGAATTCTGGATAGATGAACTTGAACCAATGACACTTCCCACCAAAAAACACTACTTCAATGGAGTTGTAAACCATAGATCTCTTTTAGCTTGTCAAACTCAAATCCTTTTCCTTTTCAAAAATATGTTGATACTGTGAATCATATGCTTGGTGATGGGGAGGATAAGGGTCAACTGATTAGTTTCTAATGAACAAAAACAAATTCAGTACCATGAAACGTCTTTCAACAATCATGTAAGACTTGAATCCATGAAGACTTCTTTCTTTTTGTCTACTTATCAGTTTTGATCTCACTTAGGCTGACTTCTTTCTTTTTGTCTACTTATCAGTTTTGATCGCACTTAGGCTGTCGTTTTGGGGAAGCACTTCTAAACCTCAATGGGATTTGCTTTAGGACAAGGATCGTCAATATATCTTAATGGATTGGTGGACTTTAAAAGCTTCAATGGCATCACTCAGAATATATGTAAAGTGTTCCCTGCAATGTTGAAATTGGCAGGGTGTTTGTAAAATGAAATGTGCGCGTAAGTTCAATATGGAGAGATTATGTATTGGTGGGCTCATAGAAACTATGACGGGGAGGATCCTCGACTTCAAATCTAATGTCATTCCCCGGATTTAAGCTACATATTTGATACATTAAATCTATATCTCAAATTGTATTTAACTTGAAAAATGATTGTGAGTGAGAAATAATTTAATACTTTTGAAGATTTTTTATGACCGCTATTTATAGTATATGTTGGATTGTATCATGTGAGGATGTGCATTTAACAAGATTTAAACTTATAAAAAAAAGTATCATTAACATGCATTTAGAACTCTTAAAATGTGATGTGAATGGAACATTTCATATTAATCTCACTCTTGGTTGAATTACTCATATTTCGAATTGCCAAGGCTAAGAACTCCCTATTGAATATGTATTAAGCAATTCATTTTTATGCAATATGTTTTTTTTACAAGTTCATATATGTAGCTAAACAAGGTTTCATTGGTGTATAAAATCAAAAAGAAAAATGGATATTACTGAATAATCATACATAAGCTTAATAAGGTAGTAAACCACCGCGCGAAGCGCGGATAATTTTCCTAGTATAATATATAATTGAGAATCTTAGATCCGATGATGTGGCATGCTTCATTGATCAAGAATAAGTTTTATCCTTTTCTTCTATTTTTCCCGATTTATTCCATTAATAACTAACGTCGAAAAGGTGCGATTAACTTCTTGAAAACAAATCGTTTCTTCTACCTTTAAACTTTCTTCTTCCTTCTTTGAATTCTTTCATTCATTGACCAAGCCAAGTAAATCAAACCATCTCTCTTCTCTATTTCCCATGGGAACACAATTTTCTTCACTTTGCTTTCATGTACTCCTTCCGTTTCAATTTGTTTGACTTATTTTGATTTGGCACGAAGTTTAAGAAAGTAAGGAAGACTTTTGAAACTTGTGGTCTTAAATTAAAGATATGTCAAATGTATTAAAATATCGTTTAATCTTGTGGTCTTGAATATGTCATGTGGAAAAATTGAAATTAAAGAGTTTCCTAAAAAGGGAAAGAGATATCTTTTTTTAAACTGACTAAAAAGAAAAGTAGGTCAAACAAATTTAAACGGAGAGAGTATTTCTTTTCCCGCACGGCCGCATCACTCTTTTCTTATGGGCCACCCACTGGAAACACATCAAGGTTAGTATCAAAAATTGCATCTAAATTGTAATTCAATTATTTGACATTCCACTTGGTATCTTGAGGCAGAAAAAACACATAACTTTCTTGCAGATTGGATCATAAAGTGAAGAGAAGTAGTTTTTCCAGTAATTGAAGCAAAATATCATTCATTATTATCAGTACTGGGTAATATCTTTTTTCTCCCCTTTATCTACTAAGTTCATTTTTTTTGTCAACAATTAAGTACTTCTATTTAACTACTGTGCATAGTATCATTGATAATAATACCGAGACAACTAACTTAAACTTAAAGAATTGTAAGGCTTCCAAGACAATAGTAACTAGCTTTAATGATAATATTTTATTGTTAAAATTAATTCATGCCCGATATTTACACAATTCAATTAATATATGTCTCTTTACATAATCGGTTAGCACCTAATTATATTCAATCAATATGATTTTCAGAGTGAAAGTAGGCAAACACATTTATTTGGTGATTTTTTTGTCACTCTTATTTTAACTGATTTTGTGATAGAGAGACATGATGTTGATTTATGTCCAAGCTTAACGGCTCTGCTCTACTTCTATTGAGGTTTGACCATTTTTTCATTTGGGTAATGCTACAAACTTGATATTTCTATAGCTTTGATTCTTCCTGAATTATTCAGTTGATCTTTCTTTTGTTGGGACTTTATAAGGATCATAAATCCATTACTACGTGTTGTATTGCCTCCCATAATTGCACGGCTGTTATTTCCACGACACTCGCTGTCATTTTGATCATCAAGTAGCTATTTCATCACATTAATCATTTAGGATACTTAAAAGAAATAAGTCTCATGTGATGTGTTTACTTTTATGCTGCTTAATTTTGACTGTTGTGATAGAATAGCTTGAAACTTTATTCAAGTGCAGCTTCGTACTTTTTTACGGTTGACATGTTGTTTGTATATATAAGTTTGAGACTCAAATGATGTTATTTTTTGTGCCTATTTGCCATCAGTTATCAGCATAAATGTCAGCATCCTGCTCCATAAGACACCATTTAGTTTTTATTCTTTCTGGATGGCAGACGCGAAAAGTTCTGGCTCGCATCTTCTAACTTTTGTTTTTGCAGCGTCATTGTTTGATGTCATCGATTGTTCTCAACTACCGATCAGAGGATCGGATCTAGATTTGGGGCTTAAATCAATGTTTGAGGATTTGAAATTGGGGTTTTTTCACCCTCAAGGTTTTAGAATTGATTTTTCGATGAATTGATGGTCAATTCATACTCCATTTTCGATAAAATATCATATTTGAACTTCTTATCTTATGGGTAAATCTATTTTGAAAGAAAATTCTAGTTTCATCGTCGAGTACCGAGGGTTGGCTTTTTGACCCAAAATTGATCAGAACTTTTATCTTGCGATATGGATATCGATGGATTCATATTCACGTGTAAACCATATTTTTGATACATTAGGAGCGTTCCGAGACCATTCATAAGGGAAAGGTCGTGGTGTGACCATCGGTGACTTACGATTTAGTTTCGAGGTAGGTTATGACTTACTATTCTCAGACTTAGGTTGTACGGTAATTTATTGTGTAAAACATGTTAAGGGTTGGACAAAATATTGGGCTGAAGTAGCTAATGGGATGATTTGATATTATACCTGAAATGAGATTTTAGCTGATAAATGGCTTGAGTTTGGGAAGACTATATTGTGTCACAGGTAGTTCAATACATCATTTCTTATGTGAAAAATTGTTATGTCATGATGAGCACGACATGGAAGGGAAATGAGTTAACGGAGAAAGTGTGGCATACTGGAAGAGGTTGAGAAGTCTATCGATAATGAGTCTTGTAGCCTATGTTTATGAGTCGAGAATAACATTATCTTTTTATAAAATATTGCATTCACATTGCCTTATTGTTATGATTATACATGCTCATTCATCTTCATGGATCACGTAAATGGTACTCTGGAATTAATGTTTTGAAAGAAACTATTGATTTAATTTCACTTTGAGTCCGGGCAAGACTTGTGAAATTAAAGTTCCAGTTCGTGTCCAGGCAAGTTATATATTTTTTGTCTCGGTTTGAGTCCAAGCAGGTTATGTGGAAGTCTCATTTTGATTTCGAGCAAGATAATGGATCTTGCAAATCCCTCGTAGGTCCCATCTCACAGCATGCTACTATAGAGGGGTGTATATCGATAGGATCATTGCCCATCACATTCCATTGTATTTCATTGCAAATCATATGATTTTATGCTGAGTTTCCTCTTATTATTATGTTATTTGAACTGTTGACACTTTTCTACGTACTTGGTTATTTTAACATCCTTTACGCGATATATTTACTATTTAAGATCGATCGGCCTATGATGCCTATTGAGCACTTGTAATTTTGTACTCATTTTACGCTTGCTGCATCTTTTCTGATGCAGATTTTTGTACCAGTCTTCATCGCTTTTCTTGATTTGTTCGTGGTTAGCATTGATCAGATATGTGGTGAACTTCTTGCGTTTGGAGAGTTGGCCTGTTACCCTCTTTACTTTCAGTTAAATCTTATAGTTTTTGGAAAGTAATGAACAAGATTCAGTATATATTTTCCTTTTATTTTATTTTCTTAAGAAAACCGACTTCAAGATGTCGGTTTATTTGGAAAAAAAATGCGGGAAAACCAAATACCGACCTCCGATGGTCGGAAACTTTCCCAGAAAAAAATAAAATAAAGAAAAACCGACCTCTTGTAGTCGGTATCGAATTAGTAAATAAAAAATAAAATTTAAATTTATCTCAATTAAATATAAAAAAATGGAAAAAAGAAATATTTTTAATAACTTTTAAATAAACCGACCTCCGGATGTCGGTTTTTTGAAAGATAAAAAACAAAAAAACAAATTAATACCGACTTCCTGATGTCGGTAATATTAAATTTACATAATTGATTTTATTTACCTTAAATTATTCTCATAGTGACTTCCCGAAGTCGGTATTTATTTTTTATTTTTTATTTAATTATTTTATTTATATTATAAAATAAAAATAATATTAATACCGACATTCGGAGGTCGGTATTATTTATTTAACATAATTAATTTTATTTTCATTAAAATTAAAGGTAATACCGACCTCCGGAGGTCGGTATTTTACTTTTATTTTCATTAAAATTAAAGGTAATACCGACCTCCGGAGGTCGGTATTTTACTTTTATTTAATTGTTTTGAATAAAATCGACCTCCGGATGTCGGTATTACCTTTAAAATATTTGTAATAATCACTATTTTTCTATTGTGTATAACACTAAGGGGTCGTTTGGTAGCTAGTTAAAGTTATATAGGTATTAGTAATGTAGATATTAGTTATGAGGGAATCTATATATTATTTATACATGTATTAGTTATGTAGGTATTAGTTATTCATGTATTAATTATACAAGTATTACTTATTCCACCTTCTATATCCTGTATAAGATAATACATAGATTCCCTCATAACTTATACATCGTCTTGAATATACATATGTCTCGTCTAGTGATGTATATACGTATATATATATATATATATAGTACGTATTCAAAAGCTAATTAACCGATCGATAATACATATCCAAATACGTAGTATGGATATGTCATATATTACGTACATATGAGTTAATATACGATCATTGAGAAATGTAATTAACCAAATCCTATATATTATATATAATAATGATCCATCGTCTTGAATATATGTCTCGTCTAGTGATGTACGTATCTACATAGTACGTATTCAAAAGCTAATTAACCAATCTATATATAATCCATAACCAAGTAGTATGCAATATGTTGTATATTACGTACATATGAGTTAATATACGATCATTGAATATAATTAACCAAGCTATTCTATGTACTATAATGATCCGTCGTCTTGAATATATGTTTTTTTGTTGCGATATTGTACGTATATATATAGTACGTATTCAAAAGCTAATTAACTAATCGATAATCCATCCAAGCAGTGGAATACCAATTGTATTACGTACACACGAGGTAATATACGATTGTTGAGTAATGTAAATAAGCAAGTCCTATATATATAGTAATGATCTGTCGTCTTGAATATATGTTTTTTTGTGGCGATATTGTACGTATATATATAGTACGTATTCAAAAGCTAATTAACCAATCGATAATCCATCCAAGTAGTATGGAATACATTGTATTACGTACATATATGAGGTAATATACGATCATAGAGTAATATAATTAATCAAGTCATGTATATTAAATGGTCCATCATCTTGAATATATATGTCTCGTCTTTAGTGATGTATGTTTATATATATAGTACATATTCAAAAGCTAATTAACTAATCGACAATTCATCCAAGTAGCTAGTGGAATACATTGTATTACGTACATATGAGGTACTATACGATGACGATCGTTGAGTAATATAATTAACCAAGTCCTATATATTACTGGTCTGTCGTCTTAAATATATGTCTCGTCTAGTCATGATGTACATATATAGTACGTATTCAAAAGCTAATTAATTAATCGATTGATAATCCATTCAAGTAGTATGAAATACATTGTATAGTAGCATAATCATTGAGTAATGTAACGAATCAATAATGTATCCGAGTTTATGAAATATGTTGATGATTAAATAATTTTTATTAATTACTTTTAGTTTTTTTAAAAAAACCGACCTCAAGTGGTCGATTTTATCAAAAAATACTTTATTTTTTAAAAAAACCGACCTCAAGTGGTCGGTTTTATCAAAAAATACTTTATTTTTTAAAAATACCGACATCAAGTGGTCGGTTTTTTTTTTTTTAATTTTATTACCTAAATACCCTAACACCCTAACACTAACACTCACACTCACACCACCCTCACCTCCGGCGCCCCCTCCCTCCGAAAACATTCCACCGCTGCCGCTGCTGCCGCTGTTGGTGCCTTCCACCGCTGCCGCTGCCGCTGCTGCTGCTGAAGGTTGTTGGTGCCTTCCACCGCTGCCGCTGCTGCTGCACATTGCTGCCGCTGCTGCTGCACTGCCGCTGCTGCTGCACATTCTCAGCTCCAAAGTAATCTCCAATCTTCTCAATTTATTTTCTTGGAAAACTTTTGTTTATGCTGTTTTTTTCCATTGTGAATTTGACTGTTTTCCATCTTCTTTTATGAATTGCTTTCTGGGTTTTGGGCAAATCTTTTGTTTTTAGTGGTATGAGTATATTTACACACTACTAACAGCTGGGAAGAGTGCTAATACCAATATGTCAGAGAAAGTCCCACCACTACTAGAAATCTAGGAAGCTGGGAATGAGACTGAGAGTTTGGTTTTAATTATGACATTTTGTAGTGTAAACCGAAATTCAGATCTTTCTTTTTAACTCCTAGTTGGTAATGTCTATCCATGAGCACCCCAAGTAGTGTTCGGATGGTTTTACTAAAGGTAGCATGACATAGTCAAGAACCCTTGTTGCTACTACAAACATAGGAAGAACAAAAGAGGGAAAAATGTGCCTTCCAAGTTAGTTATTGGAATATTACATTGTTAATGATGTTTTTCCAAACTGAAACATGTTCACTAAAATTTCTGTTTTCCAATTGAAGTATCTGGTGAGAAGATGAGTGCTCGGAAGAAGACACCTTTCCAGAAGCATAGAGAAGAGGAAGAGGCAAAGAAAAAGGTATGAGCTGTAGCAATTTTGGTTTGCTGTGGAAATGGTAAGGATGATTAATGGTCAAGCGATTTATCATTTTGCTAACTATGTATGTCTTCTATTTGCAGAGGGCAGAGGATGAAACAGCTCGTTTGTACCAAGAGTTTGTGGAGTCATTCCAAGCGGACAATACGCCAGGTTCCAAGGCATTTGTTAGAGGGGGAACCATCAATCCGAATGATAAACTGAAGATTGATTCTGAAGGTCCGTTGCAAGAATATCTATACTATGTTTGATATTCTTCTTTCTTTGATTACGTATATAAGTCTTGTTTTATTAGTTCTTACAAATAAATGATTTTTTTATTACATGAACAAGTTATTAAACATATGGACCTTTTCTATTCATTCGAGGATGGCAGGTGGAAATTCTAAAGATGAGGGTTCAGGTTTAAAGAAGGGAAGTAGGTAAACTAATGCTTTTGATTGACCATGTTGTAATGTTACTGTAATTTAGGATACTGAATACCAAGTTTTCATGATGATATCATTGTTCTTATTAGGCTTTTATATATTTACTTGTTTCCAGATTGCTGTGTCAGTTAGTCACCTTAGATATTTGATTTATGCAAATTCACTCTTCCTTCGGCTTACCTTCAAATGATAACTATGTTGGTACTATGTGTATATGGAGAGGGAGCTTGGTGCCTCCTTTATCTGCTATATGACAATTTCTTATGAAAAAGTTTATAGATTGGGGTCACTAGTTTTTAGTGTTGACACTTAGCCTTTAATTTGATTATAATGTGGTTGATTGGTAAGTGTCAAGACTAGTTGATCCTATTGATGACAAAATTGATTTTCTTGCAAGATCAATTTGTGTCCATCTAGTGTTGACACTTAATACTAATTAGCATTAAGTATTACCCTTGTGGCCCTGTGTGGCCTTGATTATGCCTCTGGACCATAGATGGTGGGTTATTTGGGAATGTCCGTGAGTCTCGGACATCGATATCTCGATTATAGAGCTGGTTATGTATGCTGTAGAGCGATTGGAGCCTGTGCAGGGCCAATAGGTTTATTTGTGAGCCATTGGGCTACTGATTGTGTTTGGCACATCATTATCATGCATATAAACTGAAAATATGAACTAGTGACTTAAAATTGTGAAATTTAGTAAGTCAAAATTTTGAACTAATGACTTAAGATTGTGAAGTGTAGTTAGTTGGAATTTTGAAGTAGTGACTTAAAATAATGAAGTTTATTAAGTTATAATTTGAATTAGTGACTTAAAATAAGTAAAGTGTAGTTAGTTGTTAGTTGAAATTTTGAACTAGTGACTTAAAATAGTGAAGTGTAGTAAGTTAAAATTTTGAACTAGTGACTTAAAATAAGTAAAGTGTAGTTAGTTGTTAGTTGGAATTTTGAACTAGTGACTTATAATAGTGAAGTGTAGTAAG
>QJPP01007189.1:0-122500 GCA_003996215.1 Jaltomata sinuosa | reverse complement strand
TGCTGACATTCCTGAGTGGGTTGGCGGGTACTAGAGACACTCCTACTATGTTGGCTACTCCGGTTCTGGGTGCTCATCCTGCTATTTTCACATCCCCAGGATGGATGAAGCTTCGGGTACATATATATTCTTCTATCCAGTACTAGGCCATGTTATGACCAGGACCGAGTATGAGCTATTGACCAAGTTCTTGAAATTGAAACCTCCGTCATTTCATGGTACAGAGAATGAAGATGCTTTTGAGTTTATTCTATTTTTATGAGAGATTGCATAAGTTGGGTAATGTATAACAACATAGAGTGAAGTTTGTTACTTTTCAGCTGTAGGGTAATGCCAAGCAGTGGTGGAGGGCTTATGTGGAGTTTCGTTCGTCATCTTTGCCTCTGATGACTTGAGCTCAGTTTCATACCCTGTTTTTAGAAAAATATGTGCCCCGTACTCTCAGGGATCACAAGAAGGACGAGTTTCTGGCCCATGAATAGGGCAACATATCTGTTGCAGCTTATGAGTCTAAGTTTCATGCCTTGTCTCGCTATGCTACCCAACTATTGGGCACCGATGAGGAGTGGATTCATTAGTATGCTAATGGTATGAATACTAAATTACAAGTTCTATTTGTTCACATGATTTCGGCAGGGAAGAGTTTTAATTAGGCGACTGATTATGTAAAGAAATTGGAGGGGGTCAGGCAGGTTGGGCAGGCTAAGGTATTAGCTAAGAAGTCCAAGAACATGGATAAATTCAGTGTGTATTACTCCAGAGGTCCTAGTCAGCAGATCCATTTGGCTCATCCTATTCAGTCAGCCTTGCTAGCTTCTACAAGGGCCATTCAGTAGTGTCCAGCTTCTAGAGGTCAAGGAGCTTCTTATTCTTCTGCCAACACGCCCTCTCTTGATCAGAAATGCTTTCATTGTGGTGATCTGGGCCATTTTAAGAGGGAATGACCTCTCAGGCAGACAAGTAATCAAGTGTAGTAGTAGAATAAGGCTTTAGTTTTAGCAGGTGGAGGTGGCAATGGCAGGGGACGCCCATAGGGGTGGGTGAGGTAATAATCAAGGAGGCCATGTAAATAGAGGTAATAGTAATACAGGGAAGGGAGCGATGCAACCTGCTAGAGAGGTTGTTTAGATTGATAATAATGCCCATCGTTGCACCTTTTCGAGAAAGTCTGAGGCTGAGGTGTCTGATGCTATGATAACAACTACAATTCTAGTCTCTGATCGGATGGCTTCTGTTTTTATTTGATCCGGGTTCCATATATTCATATATATCTGTTAAATTTGCCTTGGGTCTGTACTTGATCTATGATGTTCTTGATTCTTTTATTCATATTTCTACCCCAGTTGAGGAGTGTATAGTAGTGACCCATGTGTATCATACATGCTCTGTGGTGTTTTTGGGTTTTCAAACTTGGGTAGATTTGGTTATTTTTGATATGCTAGACTTTGATGTGATCTTGGGTATGACTTGGCTATCTCCTTATCATGCTATGTTAAACAGTAATTCTAAGACAGTAACTCTAGAGATTTTGGGTAGGGATAGGCTAGAGTGGGAAGGTGTGTACAAGCCTAAGCCAATGAAGATCATATCCTTTATTCGGGCTAGAAATCTAGTGGGGAAGGGGTGTTCAGCCTTCCTAGCTCATCTTTGGGATGTTAGTGCAGAGTCCCCTTCTTTTGAGTCAGTCACTATGGTTTCTGAATTTCAGGAGGTATTTTCTACGAATCTGCCTGGTATGCCTCCGGACAGGGATATTGACTTTTGTATAGATTTGGAGCTAGGAACTCACCCAATCTCTATTCTTCCTTATTATATGGCTCCGAAATGGTTGAGGAAACTCAAAACTCAGCTTCAGGAACTTCTAACTAAGGGATTCATTCATCCCAGTGCTTTGCCTTGGGGTGCTCCTGTCTTGTTTGTGTAAAAGAAGGATGGTAGTATGAGGATGTGTATAGACTACAGATAATTGAACAAGTTTACCATCCGAAATAAGTATCCATTACCTCACATAAATGACTTTTTGACCAGTTGCGAGGTGCTTTGGTATTTTCAAAAATTGACTTGAGGTCAGGGTACCATCAACTAAAAATTAGGCCTAAGGATATACCTAAAACGGCTTTCAGGACTCGATATGGGCATTATGAGTTCTTGGTAATGTCGTTTGAGTTAACCAATGCGCCGGCGATTTACATGAGTTTGATAAATGGTGTCTTCAAGTCATTTCTGGATTCCTTTATGATTGTGTTTATAGATGATATTTTGATCTACTCCAAGAGTAAAGAGGAGCACGTAGAGTATCTTTACATTGTTCTAGGGATTTTGAAAAGGCAAAAATTGTATGCCAAATTTTTGAAGTGTGAATTTTGATTGTCTTCGGTTGCCTTCTTAGGACATGTGGTCTCAGAAAAAGGGGTGATGGTGGATTCCCAAAAGATTGAGGCAGTTAAGAGTTGGGTCCGGCCTAGCTCTGTGATTGAGGTTAGGAGTTTTGTGGGTCTTGCTAGCTATTATCGCAGGTTTGTCAAGAACTTTGCTTCCATTGCTACTCACTTGACAAGATTGACTCAAAAGGAGGTACCATTTGTTTGGTATGACAAGTGTGAGGAGAGCTTCCAAAAGCTCAAGACACTTTTGACAATAGCTCCTATATCATTGTCAGTTGAAGGTAAGGACTTCATCATATTTAGTAATGCTTCACATTCAGGTTTGGATGTTGTGTTCATACAGGACAAGAATGTTATAGCTTCGTAATTGAAGCATCACGAGAAGAACTACCCAACCCATGACTTAGAGTTGGCAGCGGTGGTATTTACACTTAAGATCTGGCGATATTATCTCTATGGTGTCAAGTGTGAAGTGTTCATAGACTATCGCAGCCTGCAACATGTGTTTACACAGAAGGATTTGAATCTGAGATAGATGAGGTGGATGGAGTTGTTAAAGGATTATGACGTGACCAACTAGTATCATCCGGGTAAGGCTAATATAGTGGCAGATGCATTGAGTCGAAAAATGGTCAGCATAGGTAGTTTGGCTTATTTAGAGGTTTCTAAGCGATCCTTGGCTAGAGAGATTCAAACTCTAACATCCAAGTTCATATAGTTGGGCATTTCAGAAAAGGGTGGACTGTTGTCCAGTATCGAGGTTAAGCCCACATTTCTAGAGGAAATCAAGGCCAAACAGTTTAAGGATATGCAATTGAATAAGATCCAAAACAAGGTGGTGTTTGGGGAGGCCCCAAATTCCACACTTGACGCATGTGGGGTGCTATGTTTTAGAGGGCAGATTTGTGTCCTCGGGTTGATGACTTGGTTCAAAATATGTTGGCACAAGCTCATGGTTCGCAGTACTCTATTCATCCGGGCATAACCAAAATGTACTGAGACTTGAGGTGACTTCATTGGTGGCCTGGGATGAAGTGAGACATAGCTGAATATGTGTCCAAGTGTCAAAATTATCAGCAGGTGAAATATGGGCATCAAAGGCCTGCATGATTACTTCAAAGGATGCCCATTCCTGAGTGGAAGTGGGAATGGATAGCCATGGACTTTGTGGTGGGTCTTCCCAAGACCTTGGAAAAATATGATTCAATTTGGTTCATCGTGGACAGGTTGACAAATTCAGCTTATTTCATTCCAGTCGGGGTGGATTACAACTCCCAACAATTGGCCTAAATCTATGTCAAGGAGATAATGAGGTTTCATGGGGTGCCCCTTTCTATCATTTCAGACAGAGGTATGCAATTTACTTCTATGTTTTGGGGAAAGTTACACTAAGAGTTGGGTACCCAACTCACTTTTTGCATAGCTTTTATTCCTTAGACGGATGGTCAGGAGAGGATGATTCAGGTGCTGGAGGATATGCATAAGGAATGTGCGTTTGACTTCGAGGGCCATTTGGATCATTTCTTACCATTGTGTGAGTTTTCATACAACAATAGTTATCACTCCAGTATTGACATGGCACCATTTGAGGCACTTTATGGGAGGGGATGTAGATCACCCATAGTGTCGTTTGAGGCAGGTGATGTAAATCCTTTAGGCATTGTCTTGGTGAAGGGAGCTCAGGAGAAAGTGAGTTATCCAAACCAAGTTGTTAGTAGCCCAGAGCAGGCAAAACGAGTATGTGGATCACAAGGTAAGGGACATAGCATTTCAGGTTAGTGAATAAGTTCTATCAAAGGTGTCACCGATAAAAGGAGTAATAAGGTTTGACAAGAGGGGTAAGATTAGCTCTTAGTATATCGGTCTATTTGAGGTTCTCAAAAATATAGGGCCAGTAGCTTACAGGTTAGCATTGCCGCTAAATTTATCCGAGGTCTATCTAGTTTTCCATGTATTTATGCTTAAGAGATACCATAGGAATGGGGAGTACATTATCAAATGGGATTCGATCTTGCTAGATAAGGACCTCCAGTACCAGGAGGAGCCAGTTGCTATTCTTGATGGGGATGTCTAGAAATTGAGGATGAAGGAAATTAGATCGGTGAAGGTTCAATGAAAGAAACGTCCAATTGAGAAAGCCACTTGGGAAACCAAGAAGGACATGTAGGATATGTACCCTCACTTGATTGAGGATTCAGGTACAACCTTCTTCTCATTTTAGATCATATTTTTCGTTCATAATCATTTGGGGATGAATGATGAATAAATTGGTATTTATTGTAACTGCCCTTTGATGTGCCGTGAGTTTGCAGCATTTTCAACGCTTAAAACTTGGAATTGGAGTATGTTCTTTAGCAATTTTTAGTAGCTTTGATGTGTTTTTGAGTCTTGTGCAGGAAAACATGGTTCAGAGACTTAAATGCAGAGAAAGACTAATATTTGGGCTGAAACTGACTTCTACGACTCAAGACCACGAGTCGTTGATCATTCCACGAGTCGTGGAAGTCAGTTGTGGAAAGAATACTGTAGATGTAGCTGGGGCCTGAGTTCCACATAAGGTTTTCATGAGCCGTGGACCTAATCATGAGTCGCGATTCCTGCTCATGAAACCAAATCAGAAAAGGTGAAAACTTCCTGAGTTCGACGGAAGGTTTCCATGAGCCGTGGACCTGTTTACGAGTCGTGATTTCTGCTCGTGGAACCTGATTAGAGAATGAGAAAACTGTCTATGATCTATGACTCAATTCCACAAGTCGTGATTCAAGTCATGAGTCGTAGACTGCTCTCATGGAAAGGAACCCGCAGGATGAAAAATACTCTGCGTTTCAAGAATGCTGATGACGACCCGTAGAAACTTCCACAGACCGTAGATTGTGTCCGCAGAAGCTGCCGATGCCAGTTTCCTTGTTTAATTAGGATAGGATTTTTATTGTCTATAAATACCTTTCCTAGGTTTTATTTTACAGTTTATGCTCGTTACTTCGTAGGAAACACATTCTAAATCTTGTGATCTTAGTTTGTTCTTGGTTTTCAGAGTTGAATACATTCATAGTTCATTGTTCTTGATTTCCATCTTCATCTATTCAAGATTCCAAATTTCTTTAACTCTTATTATAAGTATATGATCATGAACACACCAATAACTCTTGATTGTTTACTTATGAACATGAGTAGCTAAATCCACAACTAGGGTTGTGGGAGCCGTGAAGGATTAATGAAGTAGGCAAAGTACTTGGGTATGCTAGGGCGGTGTTTATGCATGTATTGTTCTTCCCTTTGCTTTGATTGCTTTTTAAGGGTGCGCAATGTTAGAACTCGCCTTATCCTTACTTGCCAAACCAAGGAGGTAACGGATGGGAAAAGGGTTGTTTAACAATGGAGATTTGAGGCTACCAACCCTCATCTAATAGCTTGACCTTGTCTAGGAATAGCTAATCAGGGATCAAGGGTAAGAGTTAGTAAAGCATACACCCGCGGACGGACCGAGGCGTGTGGTAAAATTCATCTATCTGCCGGACCAAGGATTTAGGTGAACCTAACTTACCAATTTTGCATGCTAAGCACCAAACTAGTTTACTAAGTACAACGCCATACTACGTTATGATCTCATGGGAACACTACCCTTGTCATCTCACCCATTGATTACAACTCTTAAAATTGTCATGTTTACTTGTTTACATTCTAGTTATAATTACTATTTGTTACTTTAAAACCCCCCCTTTCGAGGGAATTAAATGACTAAGAGCGTGAGTAAACATTAATTGACCATAGTCCTACCATATTCCCTGTGGGATCGACCCTAACCTTCGTTGGGTTCTATATTTGATCAGCGACCGCTTACACTTCTTAAAAAAGGTGTAATATGGGCGTATCAAATTTTGGCATCGTTGTCAGGGAATACAGTTTAGGATTAAGAGAGATTGTGTTTATTTCACTATTAGTCCTTATTTCCTGATTTTACTTTTTCTGTTGTTTTTGTTTTGATCTACAGGTTGCGCACTTGTGCATGCCCAGTACAAGGAGTTAAGGCAATCAATTGATCCTGTACGATCCTGAGCTCTGCAAAACCTTAAAAAGCATGGTTAAAGAGGGAGATCACGAGACACAAGAGCAGATCACAGCCCGGTTGTTGGCCAAAGAAGAGCAACGAAAAAGGGAAGGAGAAGATGCTCTTGCCGCCAATAATGCAACAATTGCAGCAGACCTCGTAGCTCAAAATGCGGCGACTGAGAAAGCAAGGTAGGCACGACAACAAGCTGCTCATCAAGCTACACTAAATGCCCAAGCAGTAGTAGATGGGGAGCCCACTGAAAGTTTCCTAGAGGACCAGTCGTGCCACGACAAAATAGGGGTCGACAGATGCAGCAGCCCAGGCAAGCCCCTTGCTACTATGATTATGATAAGGAGGAGGAATTGGTCATTGCTGGACCTAGAGTGTTGACACCACTGACAGAGGGAGTGAAATTTGACATCAACAGCACCATGATCCAGTTGATGAACAATAAGGGACTGTATGCTGGAAAACCTACAGAAGATGCAAATCTTCATGTGCAGAATTTTACTCAGATTTTCAAGGCGTATAGTATGCCAGGAGTGGGGCAAGATGCTATTAGACTGAGGTTGTTTCCATTCTCACTGACCAATGAGGCAATTGTTTGGCTCTCAGAACTGCCCGATAATTCCATATACACATGGCACGAGTTGAAGACCCAACTTTTGGAGCGATTCTTTCCTCCATCAAGGATGTTACAATTGAAGCAAGAGATCTATAATTTCAAGTAGCTACCTGCAGAAGTGTTATATGAGGCTTGTCTGAGTTTCAAGAAGAAGTTGAAGCAAGTTCTGAGACATGAAATCCCTTCAAGACATCTGATGGATATTTTCTACAAAGCACTGAACACCAACACTAAAGCAGTAGTTGACACTATAACTGGTGGGGCATTCATGGACAACTCGTATGATGAACCTTCGAAGATGCTTGATCGGGTTACCAAGACCATCAGAGCATGGCACACTAGAGAGTCAGAGACCCCAGCAGGTACATACGCAGTTGGTAAGTCCGTAGATTTAAATGAATTGCAAGACCTCAAACATGAAGTGGCTGAGATGAACACGACAATTGGGTTACTTGCAAAGAAATTCCTAGATGAGGTAGTAGAGAAGGTTAAAGCCATTGGTTCACAAGGTAAAGCACCTAGGCCAGACTGTTACTCATCCGAAGAGAAGGTTAGTTATCTGAATGATCAAGGGGCGGATTTTCGGGCCTTTGGCCAAGGAAATCAAGGTCAGAACAGAGATAGAGATGACTACGATAATCAGTCCGGTTACTAATATAGGAGCAGAGCTAGAGACAGAAATGGTGACCGACAGGAAAAGAATGGGTACAAGAATGATAGAAGTGGTCTTTATGTCCCTCTAGGACATCGTGAAGAGCGACCTGAACAGCCTACTATGAGGGAGCTGCTTAACAAAGTGTTTCAAAAGGTTGATTCTACAGATGCAAGCATGAAAGAGATAAAAACCGACCTTTCAAATATAAGTCAGAGAGTGGATTCCTATTCTGTCTCCATAAAGCAGCTTGAGACGCACATGCATCAGATTTCCACTAGCATGAATCCACGTCAAAAGGTCACTCTCCCAAGTGACACCATTCAGAACCCGAAGAATGATCGACAGTTTATGGCGGTGACTACTCAAAGCGGAAAGCAGACCATTGATCCTCCCATGCCTAAAATTTTTGATGAGCCAATCGAAGTTTAAAAGGAGGATACTAAGATTTTGGTCGAGTCTGAAGAAAAATATAGTGGTGAAGGGACAAGTGAGAGACAACCTTCTGAGTTGAAATCAAAGAGAAAAGAGGTCACACCGGTCCTGAAACCCATTCCATTGCCTCCTCCACCTTATCCCCAGAGATTGAAGAAAAAGATTGAGAACGGAAAATTTCACAAATTCATCTCCATGCTGAAACAACTCTCAGTAAATATTCCTTTGGTTGAAGCATTGTAGTAGGTGTCTGGATATGCAAAATTCATGAAGGATATAGTGACTAGGAAGAGGACGGTAAGATTTGAGCCAGCTAATAATTTGCACCATTATAGTGCACTAGCTTCCCGTTCTTTGGTGCAGAAGAAAAAAGACCCGGGAGTGTTGACACCCAATTTTGGCCCTCCTTTTTCCCATAATTAATTTTTATATGCTTCTTAATCCCGAGGACTTTTCCAAAATAATTTTCTTATTTTTATATTAAATTTTATAAATTTTGGCACCAATAGTTATTTTTATTTTTTTAAAAAATGATTTCCTTTACCTTTTATAATAATAATTATTAATAATATTGTATCTTATAAAATCACCCCAAAAATATTTTATAATTTATTCTTTTTAACAAGATATTGGTATAGTAACTTTTATTTCAAAATGAAATTTTGTCGTATCGCTATAGTATTTCCTAAATACAGTTCTATCAATTGAGGATTACGATTATGCGTACCAAAATTATGTTTAAGTCAACTATATACGTATTTGAAAATTAATTGGGATGAAAGAAGGCATCGTTAAATTAATTAAGTGGAAAAACGATTAGGGAAAATTGAATTTTCCTACCAAATTAATTCATTTTACCAAGTTTTGGGCCATATCCTTATTTGTTTCAGCCCAAACCATCCTAAACCACTACCCAACCACCCGACCCAGCCCAAAATCGCCTAAGCCCACTACCCAACCACCCGACCCGGCCCAAACTCCCAACTAAACACACCCTAATTCTGTTCTCTTCCCCACTTTCATCCAAACCAAACAACAAACCCCCCCACCTTCACCTCAACGCCGACACCACCCCCAAACCCTGCTGCCCGCCGCCCAAACCCCAAAGACCCGCCGGATTTTGCGGGCAAACGGCGATGGCGCCTCTCCCATCACCTCACACTGTCCCTTCCCCTTTTCGGAGGCTTTTTGTAGCCTCGAAAAGGTCACCGCCGCCGGTTGCAGACCTCGGAAAAGAGGAAACCCAGCTGTTGCCCGATCGTCCGAGCCCCACACCGCCGACCCGTCACCATCATCTTTCAAATCCGCCTGAAAAGGTAGGCATCTCATCTTTTCTTCAGATTTCATCATTTTTCTTTTGCAACTTGTCTTTCCAAGAATTCAAAATTTGAATTCTTGGGAAGAAACCGTTGGAACCCTAAAACTTTGGCTATAAAAGAAACACTTGGGTTTCCATTTCAAGGGGAGAAAAAATCACGACGAAAAATTGACAGATTTTGGCATCCATTGAAGGCCGAAAATCAGAAACTAAAATCAATAGCTCACAAAAAATTGTTCTCTGGTTGTTTACTGTCGATTTCCATATACTCACTATCCGTTTTGCTTCCTGTTGTTTCGTTTGCTCTATTCGGATATCCGGAGTCGGAGTCGGAAGTCGCTAGTTTGAAACTCGACACTCAACGGCCTCAATCGCTGCCCAACACAAGGTAAATCCTATCCCGTCTTAATTACGTTGGTTTTTAATCTTTGTCAATCATTTGTCATGTGCTTGGTCGGAATGTTGGCTGGCTGATTTTGGCATGAAAATGTGAAACAAAAAGTTAGTTTCTGATCGTTTGGTTTAGATTATATGTTCGTGAAGTGTTACAGTTCAAGACTTGTCTTAATTGTTGTAAATGGTGTTGGTTGTTTGGTCTGAATTATCGTGATTAATTTGAAGTAAAGTAGTTGTTGGTTTGGTTCGGTTGCATTTATAGTTTGATGGTGTATTGGAAGAGTATTTATAACCTTGAAATAGTTTGAGGTGAACTTCAAGAGACTTCAAATTTTTCAGATATGTTTAGCTAGTGTTAAGGTCATTATTATATGAATTTGGACATAGTAGTAATTGCTTAGTTATATAGTTGTGTGGTAGTGTTCATACAAGGTGTTTGTAGCCTCTAATTCCGTATAAAAGGGCTCGAAAAGACTTGAGCATGAAAGTATGAATACGTTTTTTTTAAGGGTGATAAGAGTGTTCTTCTGAGAATACGAGTATGGCTGTAACCATTCATTTTAGCCCTTGAAGAGTTTGAAGTTTGTACAAGTCGTTATTTCTTAACTAGGCAAGTGTTTGGTTTGCATAAACCACCTTCAAATTGACTCGGACTAGAGTAAATAGGGAATGTAAATTGAGTTCACTATATGACTTGTTTTTTGTTTTTGTTTGAGATCTATATCTTTGTTAGAAATTCTTTCAAACCTTTCAAGTATGTCTATTTGGGTTCATGATTAAAGTGTTTGCTAATGCAATTGTGATTTACCTTTAGAGAAATTACCCTGCTTTTCTTTAAAGCTAATGATGCTGGAGTTTACAACCTTAAGCATGATTGGCTGCCCGGGCATGAAAATATAGGACATATATGGGACTTTATTTTATTTTAGGAAGATTGACTTAATAGTGAAGTTGGCGGATTAATTCGTTAATTTGCTTGTTATCATTTTGGTTGGTTGGCTGATTTCGTGTAAACCCGAAAAAGTATATGTATGTTATGCTTGCATTTCTTGTAGTTCAATTTCTTAAGATAGAAAAGTTTTCAATAAGTTTAGTCGTTTCGCTAGTCCCGGAAATATCGTTTAGGATAGGAATGTACATATTATGATTATATATTTTTAGCGTTTGTAAAATATTGTGCTCTTGCTTGCAATCTAACCTTTCTTCAAAACACCTTAATCCTAGTAAAAAAGTGGTTAAATTAGTGTGCGTTGTTAGAAGAAGAGGGCTGCCCCATTTTCATTATTTTGGTTTTTAACTCGGGTTTAATTTCGGGAATGCTAGCTTAAGGATTTTATCATGAACTAATGTAGTAGTTTGGTTCCCTTTTGATCCTCTCGTCACTAGTGTCGCCTTACTTTTTGAGGTGATTTGTTCATAGCTACTTATTTAATTAAAGTGAATGAAATAATAATAAGGTTTTATATTGCTACTTGTTGTGTACTTTGTTTTCTAATAATCAACTAGTATCGAAGTTGTTTGTTTACCTAAGATCGCTTTGTTTATAAAACATGAAACAAAATATGGTTACATGTCGTTCTTTCATATATGCTTGTGTATTTACCGAATAGCATGTTTGTTTTCCTTATCACTTTATTGTTAAGCTTGGCATATTTCTACATTTTGTAAACTTTGTTATACAAGTTACTAATCCTTATCATTTTTTGTGTTACATGAAACAACCGGAGAGCTGGAGTTCTCACTTGAAACTCAACCTCGGCCCAATATGTTTTTTGGGTCAAACAGCTATTAGGAATCATCGCAATGCTCGGAGTCACCCATTAGGAGACTAGTTCCTCCAAAGGAACTTAACATAATTAGTTCCTTTATTTATTGCTTTCTTTTATGCTTACTTTAAATGTTTTAACTAACTTTGTATATTTGGATATGTGTTTTTCTTTGTGTTTTGATTAACGTTTATTCTTTGGCTTATCATTTGGTTCGATTAGGGAATTTAGTTTGAAATTTTGAAAGAGGATTTCCTTCACTCTTTTAGTTTAGACAAATGTTTCGGGTTTTCCCTTTTTTAATACTTTAAAATTAGTGTTCAAACACTTTCAAAAAAAAAAAATAGTAGTGATAAATGGTGAATAGTGCAGATTTTAGGATTAATTAATTTAGGCTTTGTTTCAAGAAAAACTTGTTAACTCGCGGTAGATTTTCAAAAACATTAATTAGCGATTCAACTTATTTCAAACAAATATTTAGTCATTCTTAGGCTTTAAACTATAGAATGTTTTATCTAATTTAGGCAAGCCTCCTTTATATTTATTAATAACTTATGTATTCTCTTATTCTAACACCAATATTTTACAAATATTTTGCTGTACTCTATATATATATATTTTCAGATTTTCAGATTTTTGAAGCCTAAAAATGCAAGGTATATATGTCATCTACTACAAGGTATATATATTTATATTTTACTTATCCTTCTTCCTACTTTAATTATACATATATTATTTTATCACAATTACATTTACGTACATAATACTTTCTTTCATATTCAATGCATGTTCATTTTTACCTTACGAATAAAAGTCTCCCTTACATGAAAACAAATAAATCTCGTTCTCTGCTCAATTCTCAAATTGTTCTTTTACATGAAATATATTTACAAAACAAATATGATTTCCTCTTATATCTTTTTCTCTATTACCAATATATTTCTTACATACTTTTACTTATCCAAATCTTTTAAAATAATAAACTTTTCACATGATTTCCTATATTTTAAATATACATACGTCATCTTTACTTTCTTTTTAATAAACATGTCATAAACTTTCTCAACTTTAAGAACTACATATTTTTTACTTTACAAAAAGTATTTGTATAAATAAATACTTTCATTTTGTTTACATAGCTTTTAAATATATATTCTTATAAATCATAAAGTTCTACATACTTTAATTATAATTACGATAAAGGCATTGCTATTAAACTTTCATATATTTTGGCATGTACGTACATATGTTTCATCTTTTACCATAAGCATATTTTATATTTTTTGCCTATTGTAGTAGCATATGTCATATACTTTGAGTTTTCTTTAAATTAATAAAACATGTTTTTATCACCTTTTTAGCAAATAATGAGCAAATAACTTTTCCAAATATTTTTTCTAAACTGAGTTTAAGGACTATCTTCGGATAGGCTCTGAAGGGTGCCTAACACCTTCCCTTCGAGTAACCAAAACACTTACTCAGAATCTCAAACGTTTCGCAGACTAAAAACAGAGTTTTACATACAAAATGGTTTCCTAAGTTTCCTAAAATTTAGGTGGCGACTCTAAACCCTTTTCCAAAACAAAGGCAGAAAGAGCCGGATGTTGCAAGCATATTTTGGCCAGTTCAAAATAGGGCGCGACAGCTGGCCAACCACATCCTCTTGCACTGGAGCGTCAACAACATCCTGGTCATTCTGAACATGATCATCATCTTCATTATCAACTTGATTTTCATTATTATGAAGATTTTCTTCAGGTGCAGTAGTCAAAGGAACTGGATCAATATCAACTAGGCTCTCACTACTCTGAGAATCAACCTTCTCAGTTTTGTCAAAATCTTCAATTGTTTGGTCTTCAAAAAAACACAACATCACGGCTTCTAACAAGTTTCTTCTCAACTGGATCATAGAAACGATAGCCAAATTCATCTTGACCATAACCAATGAAGATACACTGTCTAGTTTTAACATCCAGCTTTGACCTTTCATCCTTAGGAACATGAACAAAAGCTTTACACCCAAAGACTCTAAGATGATCATAAGAAACATTCTTACCAGACCAAACTCTGTCAGGGACATCACCATTCAAAGCAACAGCAGGAGATAAATTGATAACATAAGCAGCAGTATTAAGTGCTTCTGCCCAAAAGGAATCTGGCAGCTTAGCATCTGAAAGCATACATCTAACTCTCTCAACTAGAGTTCTGTTCATCCTCTCTGCTAAACCATTTAACTGAGGAGTCTTTGGAGGAGTTTTCTGATGCCGAATACCCTTCACTCTACAATATTTATCAAAAGGACCAATATACTCACCACCATTATCTGAGCGGATGCATTTCAATTTCTTCCCTGTCTGTCTCTCAACCAAGGCCTGAAAACCCTTGAACACATCAAGTACCTGATCCTTGGACTTAAAAGGAAATACCCAGAGTTTGCGAGAATGATCATCAATAAAAGTCACAAAGTAAAGTGCATCACCATGAGACCTTACCTTAAAAGGACCACACAAATCAGAATGTACCAACTCCAGCAAATCAAGCTTTCTTGAAGGCGGATGACTCTGAAAGGAAACTCTTTTCTGTTTACCGGCTACGCAATGAACACATTTCTTCAACTTTGCTTGTTTCACTCCAGAAAGCAAATTTTTCTTAGCCAAATTGTCAATCCCCTTCTCACTCATATGACTTAGCCTTCTATGCCATAATTCTGATGAAGTATCATTCTCCACCAAGTTTACTAAGCCTCTAGAGATGGAGCCCTGAAATACGTACAAGTTAGACAACTTGTCACCACGAGCCACAACCATTGAACCTCTAGTAAGCTTCCACTGGCCAGCACCAAGGGTGTTAACATAACCCTCATCATCAAGGTTCCCCACAGAGATCAAATTCAGGCGAACATCTGGAGCATGCTTGACATTGTTGAGAACTAATCTCGAACCATTGTTACTTTCTAAGAAAACTGTTCCAATGCCAAGAACTTCAACTTCATCATTATTACCCATCTTCAACATCCCAAAATTACCTGGAGTATAAGAAGAAAATAATTCTTTCTTGGGCGTGACATGAGAAGTAGCACCAGAATCCACAAACCAGCTAGACTCATCACGAACAAGATTAATGGCATTCTCACCACAAGCAACAAGAAGATCATCATTAGCAACAACAGCAACACGATTCTCATTATCGCCTTCTTTCTTTTGTCGTCTCATATCTCTCTTGTGCTTGTGACAATATTTCATGATATGTCCATTCTTGTGGCAATAGTCACATGTAACATTCTTGTATCTGGACTTTGACTTGCTTCTACTTGTACCTCTATCATTCTGACCTCTGAACTTATTTCTCCCCTATCTTCAGTAACCAAAACATCGGAGTGTGAAGCTGAAGAAGATGAGGCCTGTGATCTTCTTCTCATCTCTTCATTCAAGACACCACTCTTAGCATATTCCATAGTTACAACACCACTGGGAGCAGAATTAGTCAAAGAAACTCGAAGAGTCTCCCAAGAGTCTGGCAGAGTATTGAGAAGCCAAAGTCCCTGAATTTCTTCATCAAACTTTACACCCATTCCGGACAGCTGGTCAAGGACACCCTGAAAATCATTTATATGATCAGAAATAGGACTACCCTCTTTGTACCTGATATTTATCAATTGTTTCAGCAGGAACAACTTGTTGTTGCCAGTCTTCGAAGCATAAAGTGTCTCAAGCTTATCCCACAAACTTCTGGCATGTGTCTCATTCACAATATGATTTCTAACATTATCTTCAACCCATTGTCTGATATAGCCACAAACCTGCAGATGCTCAAATTCCCAATCCTCATCATTCATAGATTCAGGTTTGTTAGAAGCAAACACAGGTAAGTGCATCTTCTTGACAAATAGAAGATCTTTCATCTTGCCTTTCCAAGTATGATAATTACTACCATTCAAACACACCATCTTGCTCATATTTGCCTCCATCATTCAAATTGACTATCAACAACAACCAATGCTCTGATACCACTTTGTTGGGAAAGGCAAGGCACTAACAAAGAATGCACAACAGGGTAGCAGCGGAAGAATACCCAAGTCTAAACTTTCCCTTTCAATTTGAACCAAGAGAAGACAAACAAACCAAGCACAATGGTAATAAGGCAGCAAGTATATCAACCAAAAGAAATACGACAAGACAAAATAAACCAATCACACGAGACACCAAGATTTACGTGGAAAACCCCTTCGGTGTGAAGAGTAAAAACCACGGGACCAAAACCTCCACTATAATCACCAAGAGTTACAATAATGTTCTCCAAAATGGCCACCAAAGAAGTGCCAACAAACGAGCAACACTACATAAATCACAACACCAAAAACAAGAGAATAAAAGGAGCAAAAGCACCGAAAAACGCAGCTACTGTTCACGGATGCAAAACTGGAGCTACGGGATACCAAATCCAACTCTGTCAGTTTCTAATCAAAGATTGAGATGAGAGGAACAAGCTGTCCAAAAATCAGATCAATCGGATAAGAAACGAAGCGGGAATCGCAATTTGAAGTTGGCAATTTAGGGCTGAAATTGGGTGCGAAAATCTGCTCTTTCTCTCTATGTGTGGCTGCTGAAAAATATTATGTGGATTATGAAATAAGACCTAAAAAAGGTCTATATATATGCCCCATAGAATTGGGCCTATGGGCAAAAGTGGGTTGGTCTAAATTGAGCTTTATTTATCCACATAGGAAGGGAAAAAGACCCATAACCCCAACAAAAACAACAAGATAGCAGTTGGTTCAAGATTGTGAAAGTATCAGAATTGGGTTACAACTTGTTGTATTGCCCTGGTCCATTTGTTTGTCCATCCTGCCCTGTTGATCAGTGTCAAGCAGTGGGTGTGGTGGTTATGCAAGATGGAAAGAGGCGTTTGGCTCTTGTGAAAGACCAGCCTTTTGGTGTGAAATTCATTAAAGTCTAGTTAACAATGCCTGCTATAACTATTGTATGTTTTAGTATATTGGCTTTCTAATTAAATAAACATGTACTAGCTACTATGTTCTAACATATTAGCTTTCTAAATAAACCTCTGCTAAGTATGTAATAGTTTAGCATGACTTTCTTAATAAATTGTCTTTCCTTCTTGTTGACTTTATATGTAGAGTTTGTCAATGTATTTTTTTAAGAGATCGTTTGGTGGGATGGGATGGGATAAGATAAAGCAGGATACTTTATGAGATTAGCTATGTATCTCACCTTTTATATGAGATTAGCCAATTTCATCATTTAATATAAATGGAGGGATAAAATAATTTCGAGATTAATTAGTACTCGTGATCAGACGTACGATAAAATAATTCACACATTTTATCACGAGATTATTATCCTTTATCTCATCAATTAAAGTATTTTTAAGCCTAGGAATGTTTCATTCCTATTGTGACAGACTAATTAATCATGGAATAGAACCACATAAAGTTACTAACTGGTTTCGATTGCGCGAAGAATCTTTCAAGTTCGGATATGATCGCCCAATAAGTCCCATATCTTTTTTTGGTCGGACCAACTCAATTGGCGATTTCCGACAAGTCTTTCTACTAATGATCAATTCAGAGGCTTCACTATGGTTCGATATGTTGTAAAATATCAGGTCTGTTTTCATTTAAGGTGAAGTGTATAATTAAAACAGATGACATAATTTATTTAGCTAATTTAACCGCCTAACTAATAGATTTTTGAAAGCAAGTTCAATTTTTTCTCTTCAAAATTTAGATCAAAGGTATCTAATAATACTTTTAATATGTGTTTAGATGTTTATAATAATAATTTAAATATTTAAATAAAATTTAGTGATAAATTTAAAAAGTTATGAATGTATCAACATTAATAAATCGTCATACAGTACGGATACGTTGAAATTGTTAACGTTAGCATTCGTGGCTGCACGTCATTTTCTTTTACTTTATCTACAGCCCTATACATTCAATGATCTCCCAAATAGTAAAAGGAATTCTGTACATTAATGCTAGGAGTTAAACATTTTATTCCCTATCTACCATATTAGTTACTCACTATATCAAAAATAATTGTCTCATATTAGTTGACCACCTTACTAAATAAAGAAAGCATTAACTAAATTTTTCTCATATTACCCTTGTAATTAATTCTTGTTGAAAGTGTTCATATTTGTTTGTAAAGTTTCAAAGAAGTTTTTTAAAAGGTAAATTAGTAAAATAATCTTCTTATTTATGATTTCTTAATATGCGTGTAAAAAGGAAAGTGTGCAACTAATATGGGATGGAGGGAGTAGCTTAGCAAGTTACTCTTCCTTTTTTCTTTTCTTTTTTAAATTGGTTTGTCTTAATTTAATTGGACACAAAATTTAACAGAATAACGAACACTTTTGAATTTTGTGATTTTAAATTTTTTATATGTGTAATGTATCAAAATGCTTTTTAATTTTGCGATCTTAAACATGTCGCCAGAATATTAAAATTAAGGAATTGTCTAATTAAGAAAGAAACACCTTTTCTTGACAAAGACTAAAAAAAAAGTAAGAGAAACAAATTGAAATATAATTCTATGCATTTTCTGGAATGCAACTTATCCCTTTTGATTTGTGAAGATAAAAGGTGGAGAAGAGCGACGGGGGTATCGTTCAAAAACTAGATCGATAATAAATATTATTGTCAAGAATCATCTACGAAGCATTGGAACAATCTTCTATAACAAATAGAATTATAGAGTGTGACTTTATATAATGTAATTTGTGTTTGAATCATGTAATTACACTGTTTGACAAATTTAAAACTAATTAGTGTAAGTGTAAAACTAATTTAATGATACTACAGACTATGTATCTAATTTATTCTTCAATAATTAGTCAAATCAGATTAATTACAATTACATGAGGAACTCAAGCGATCGAACAGGTAAAAAACAACATATAATTTCATTACATTTTACATTTACAAGGCTTGAGTAAACTGAAAACAAATCAAGAATAAATAAATAAATATACATAAATACAATCAGTCAAAACAACAATTTATTTTTTCCCCAAATCCAAAATTACTAGAAAAAGAAGTATAATATAAGAAGAAATAGCTAGTGAAAGAAAATCTTCTTGACAATCAAATACTTCAAGAGGATCCACAAAATTCTCCTTTCATGAAGATCAAATAAACTCAAGGATGTTCGCATCATATCCTAGTCAAGAAACATGCTGCTTCAACCCTCGAATCACAGAGATAATCAAGAGAGAAGAATCGTAAAAAAAAAAACTAGTGAAAGAAAATGCGAATACGAACGGCTAAAATGAGGATGGTAAAAAAGACGAAGTAAATGAGTGTGTGAATTAGAACAGCTTTGCCATTAGTAGTAAAGCTTCCAAATTCCACATGCCGCTGATTTCCGGGCAACTGAAAGAGCAGTCCCGGGGAGAGCAGGATAAAAAGAAGATAACCTATCAGTATTGGTGCCCAATCTATCATTTTTTAGTTACTGCCTTTAGATATAGTATGGTATGTAATAAATTGTTGAGCTTGATGAAGTTGCAGGCTATTGGGATTAATTGTGGAAAATGTTCAATTTACACTGTGCTATATTTATATCGTTTTGCAGTGTCTCAAATAAATTCCATGCTTTTTTCTCAAGGTAAGGATTGCGTTACTGCCTAAATAAACAGGGCCTTGGGATTGAGGGAAAAGCATCTTTTTCACTCTTATCTCTAATTTATTACTTCATCCGTCTCAATTTATATTAGTTAGTTTGACTCGGATAATTCGTAGATGTTTGTGAGGCTGTAAATCATTTTTCATTAAGGGTAAAATAAGCATTTTAAACTTAAAATATTACTACTAAATATAAAAATGTGTCATTCTTTTTTGGACTGATTAAAAAAAAAAGTGAGTCATATAAATTGGGACAGGGGGAGTATACAACCTTTTACTAATAATGGAATAAAGTAGTACTCCTATGATCCGTTCGCTTCAAAAAAATTCTTACTTTCACTTTTAGTTTATTGTTAAATTATTATTATTTTTTATTTTTTTAGCAATTTTTTATTTTCAACTTTCTTCAAAGTAATACTCCCTATCAATCACTTTATTTATCATCCTTATTAAATATACTAGTCTCTGAAAATGTGCGTTGCACGTTTATCTCAAAATATTTAATAAAAATTTACATTACAAATTGTTAGGATTTGCCCTGAATTTCCTAACTTATTTGGACAAGAACTCTATAATATTTATCCTTTTTTTCTTGGAAGAGAAGTCTTGTAATTCTATAAATAGAAGACATGTTCTTCTCAAACAGAACACAATAACATCCACAATGTAGTCATCAAAAGAGTCTTGTTTAGGGGGAGATTTTCTCTGAGTAGTTTTTATGCTTTTTAGTTTAGTTTTTCATATGTAGGCCAATTGGCCAAATCATATAATAATATTATGCTTTTTAGTATAGTTTTATGTGTCGTCTGATTTATCGCTTTGAAGGTTTGCAAATATTAGCTTTCGCATGACGCCCTCTCGATTTCGATCCCAACAAGTGGTATCAGCGCCTACGATCTAGTAGGTTTAATGAACCAATAGTTCAACGATTCAATGAGTCAATGATCTGATGGTTTAGATTAAGGACATGTTAAGATCAAAGTTGCGACCAATTTGGCGATAGTGATGATTTTTTGTCAAAAAGAGAGAGTCTGAAATACTACATGTGGAGATAAAATTTCAATCAGATTTTCAACAATCATGCTGCTCCATCTTTAAAAATCAAAATCAATTTTCAACCCATGCTTACTTTAACGCATGGGCTTCAACTTTCAATTCATGCTAATTTTTAACGCTTGGGCTCCTTTCAACTTTTAATTTGTGCTTACTTTTAATCAACAAGGCTTCAATTTTCAACCCTGCTCACTTTTAACACAGGGCTTCAATATTATTAACCCGTGCTTAATTTAATGCACAAGGCTCCATTTTTAACCCATATCAATTTTTAATCATGGTAAGCAGCAGTGATATATGAAGATTATGTGAAGAATGGAGATCAAGATTATTTACCAGAAAATTCAGGTCAAGGGGAGATTTGTTAGGATTTGCCCTGAATTTCCTAACTTATTTGGATTCTACACAATTGTGTTCTAATTCAAAAAAGATTTCTTGACGGAAAAAAGTTTTCTTGGTGAACAAAAATTCTACAATATCTATCATTTTTTCTTCGAAGAGAAGTCTTGTAATTCTATAAATAGAAGACATGTTCTTCTCAAACAAAACACAATAGCATTCACAATGTAGTCATCAAAAGAGTCTTGTTTAGGGGGAGATTTTCTCTCAGTAGTTTTTATGCTTTTTAATTTAGTTTTTCATATGTAGGCCAATTGGCCAAACCATATAATAATATTATGCTTTTTAGTATAGTTTTATGTGTCGTCTGATTTATCGCCTTGAAGATTTGCAAATATTAGCTTCCGCATGACGCCCTCTCGATTTCGATCCCAACACAAATGATAAATTTTAAGTAGTACATATATTGTTGGATTTTCTCTGCGCTATCAAATAAAAATAAAAATATACAAAAAAGTAACAACTCATAAGTTGAGGTAAGTAAATCTTGCAAATTTTATGCTACTTTAGTGATATATATAGTACTTTTATTTAAAGATAAATATATACTCGAACATATACAAATATGCATATAATAAAAATATTTATCTCATAAAATTAGTTATTATGCATAAAAAATAAAAATTAAATTGATACATATATTAAAGTATTTATCTCATAAAACCTTGCTTCGACTCAAATATATGAATATTAAAAAAAGTTTTTCTTTTAAAAAGGGAGATGATTGTCTAGTAATTATTGCAAAGCACAAATACAATATCGTTTCTGAAAAATATTAGTATAGCAACTACAACTTATTATGTACCTGATGGTGTGATTGAGAAGTGAAGAATGCACAATTACAAAGTAAATCTGAAACAGTAAATTTCAATTCTTGCTCTTATCCAAAATAAGGAACGAAACAAAAATAAATTATCCATCCATGAATATTTCATGGGTGTGTTTTTAAAGCCAATTTTGAAAAGTATTAATAATGGTTTATTAATATTAGTAACCGTTGTAACCATTGGTATAGCATAAATCTGCAGACACCTTTGGACTATTAGTAACAGTAGTAACTGTAGTGTCTTTTGGATTCTTAACCTGTTGTTTCTTTATAAATATTGGATTGTGAATTTATTTTAAATAATTAAATGAAAAGAATGACTGAAAAATGTAAAAAAAAAAGAGGTAAAATGGTTGACTATTAGGATGTGCCACATCACCAAACTTAAGTCCCAAATTAAGCTATTCATATTTATAACTGAAGAGAGTCCAGACATCAATAAGTTCTTTGTTTGTAATTGCATCATTCAATTTAATTAAATGCTTAGAAAATTGAAAATAATATACGATTTGAATACTTAAAGTTTTATGGTTGTTGAAACATGGGATTGAGTCACTCAAGAGGCATAACTCATAAAACTGATAATTAATAAATTAACTTTTGAGTTGGATTAATAATTAATAATTAATTAATATAGATGTTTTATAATATTTTGATTTAATGTAGGGGTAAAATGGTAATCTAACTTTGCACTTTAAATCTTCCTACTTTTAATAATATATGATGATATAATCTAAAATAGTTGTCATTTTAGAAAATCGAGATATAATTGAATATATTCTTTCCATTTTGATCTTAGTTATAATTATTCTTGAAAGTAATAAATATTGACTAATTAGCGTAGAAAGCCTAAATGAAGAGTCTATTCACATACTTCAATATTGTAATTGCTTAAATTAACTCTCCTTTTATTTATTGAAGAGAGATTAACATTTTAATTGATTAAGGATGATAAATATATGGGTATGATAGTTAATAAACTTAAAACACATAATTTCTTAAGAGACGTGTAAAAAAAAGTGTGATAAATAAAGTAATTCGGAGGGAGTATTATTTTCAAAACTAATTGATTTAGATATTATTATATTAATAATGCTTGAATTTTCGGATTAATATAAAAATGATGACCAAAACTTATCTTGCTTTATTCTTTTGTATAATAAGGAACAAGGGCACTTCATCTAAAGATAGCAAAAATAATAAAAAAGAAATGCTGACCCCTTGTAGATGTGTAAAGGCAAGGAAGAAAGAATAATTCTGCTTCAATATGTCATTGGAAAATAGTGGTGTGTGTAGAAGCAATTTAATTCTATTTATTTAAATCAAAAAAGGCAATTATGCAAGGACACCACGTTGATCGGTTGCTCATTTCTTTTTTATTTGTTTATGTTGAATTATTATTTGTAAAACAGAATTTCAAATAAGAGAAACTGGAGTTTCTGACCACTTGATAGCATGGCATTTGAATGTGGCAAAAAGAAGAAATGTTCTTACCCATTTAATTTGTTTCTTTAATGCTTAGGGTTTGGACTCGAAATTTTTAGTAAAGAATCGAAGAATTTATCCATTCCACCGCACCTTTACGATAATATATATGTAGTTATTTCTAAGTTCATCTAATGTATTGTTTTTTTTTGTCTCAATTTATATGATATCGTTCCGATTTTAACAGTCATTCTTTAATTTTGACATTGAATTCAAATATAAAATTTCTGATAATAAAATATATATATTTGAAAATTACATAAGAAAGTATTATAAGTCACAAGTAAAAATTCAAGATATTCATATAAAAACATGACCATTAAAAAAAAGAACTTGTTTAACTTTTGAAATCTAATTATAGACTTATAGCAAGACATTTATATAATAACTAGTGACATCCACAACATTTATGATTTAAAAAATTGGCAAAAGTTGTCTGAAAGGAGGGAAAAATTTATGGTTAGCTACTGTTTGGGAGACGGCGGCACAGCACACTTGACCTTACTTTCTGCCAAACTCCAAATATTTTGTTATCATTTCCAATCGAATGATCCATTGATCAACCTATTGCCCAAAAACGAAGAGGAATAAAAGGACAATAAGTGAAAATCATTATACAAATATTATAATATAAAATTAATTTTTTGTCTTTTTAAAATTTCGTTCCTATTCAAATTTTGCCACTACAAAATCCAAAAAGGCAAAAAAAAAACAAAAAATGACTATCCAAAATTCAACGGCGCACGTCTCAAGTGAAATTGGGATCAAATTCGGAAGGCGGACATTCGTTGACGTGGAACAATATTATTGGTCAAATTCTCTAAAAGCTCGGCGTCCTCCCAAAAACTTTTCAATTGCAATTGCCCTTCCTTTCTTGCCTTGTCCCATTTCTAAAAGTTCCTTCTCTCTTCTTGCCGTTTTCCCGGAAAATTCATCTGACGAATTTTCCCGGAAAAAGGCACCTTCTATCTCTTCAACGACCAAAATAATCTGGAGATTGCTATCATTTGATTGTTGTTGATAATAATATTTTGTGTATTTTAGTGTATTTACGTGATTTTTCTTAGGTTTAATTTGAGGTGAATAATTTCATTTGATTGAATTTGGATTGGATTGGAGTTGAGATGACAACGAGTCACGGAGGAGGATCGTCGTCGAGGAGGAGTTCGTTGTCGTTGACGAGCTCGACATCCAACTTGAAGAAGAAAGCAGCCGGTGATAATGGAGGAGGACAGCCTGATTCCGCGAACCGAAAGTCTATGTCGTCCTCTCGTTCCATGTGAGTTTTTTCTTCATTTGTTCTGACATTCATTTGATCATCCTTTGTTGTTAAAGCTCTGTTGTAATGGTTTATGTAGAGCTGAAATGAAAAGAAAAAATCAATTTGTTTCGTTCTATTTCGTTATGTATGATTTAACGCTTGAGGCTCAATATCCAGAAGGTCACGGAAAAAATATGTATGTATGTATAGTACTTCCTTCGTTCATTTTTACTTGTCACACTTCGCTTCATGAGAGTCGGTTTGACTAATCTACATGAGCTAAATTGAATTTGATTAATTCAGTATTTTAAATTTTAAATTTAGATTGAAAACTATATGGAAAATACTATTAGTTGCAATTCTCTCTCATATTAATATGATGAAAAAATACATCTTAAAATGCTGGTGAAAGTTCATGCAATTTGACTATCGAGAAGTGAAACGTAACAAGTAGGAGTGAACGGAGGGAGTATATACAGACACACCGATTTAGGGAGTGGGATAAGTGGTTGGGTTATCGGGTTGGATTGATTGAGAATTTTGGGGAGCTCTTGGTGCAATATGCTCCAGTTATCCTGCAATCAACGCAAAACAATTAAGTGTGAGACAGAATGTTGGTTATGCTGTACTAGATACTTTCATCGCTTAGTTGTTTCACTTATTTTAAATAATGGAAATTTGGAGCTGGAGCTGTGTTCTGGTGTCGGGAATATCTATGACTTATGTGTAGGTTCACCCAAAGCTAAATGGAGGAGTTTATTCCTAATGCACTTGCATTCTTGAAATTAAGTTTTTGGAACTGGACTCCGTGCATACGGTCGCTATCTTACAATTAAATCAAGTCAAAGTAAACTAAATTAAGTGCTGGCATAGATTGAGTGAATTGCAGTTGCATATGGATGATTTTTGCATGGATGCATCCAGGTTAAGCTGGTAGGACATGGGCGCAGGGGCTTCAATATAGATCTCAAAGTATACATGGAAAAACTATGTTAGTCTGAATATACCTTATCTGCTACATGCTCATTTCATTATTAAAGCGGGTGTGTGTTACGTGGTTGTATACCGCTACACAATAAATGCTGCGAATGATTTATTATGCTGCACAATTTTGCCAGGAGGTTTTGCTTATTCAGCTTATTGGCTATAGTCTGTTCTTTCTTTTGGGCTGGTTGAGTTTGTTTAATACACAAATTTTATTTCTATCTATAAAGCATTGCTTAGCCATTAAAATCCATCCACTACTTTATCCTTACTTCTTGACCACAAAGTGACAAATATATTAAGTGACAGTCATAGGCTCATAGCTGGAAATGCTTTTGCTAGTGAATGTACCGAATGTTAAAATCATAAGTTCAGGTTAGGGGTGGGTTAACAACCACTCCAAATCAAAGTGATCATTGATGTATCATTTCTTGTAGTAACAATATTTGGTTCTCCCACACATTTGTTTCAGGGGATTGACCGGAGAGCGGACAGTTAAGAGACTGCGACTGTCGAAAGCCCTAACTGTACCTGATACTACAAGTATTTATGAAGCTTGCCGCAGGATGGCTGCTCGCAGAGTTGATGCTTTATTGCTGACCGACTCAAATGCATTACTATGTGGTATCCTGACAGATAAGGTTTAACCAAATCTTGCATAAATGTCATAATCCGACCAAATAAAATCAAGTTATGAGATTTTCCCTTAACCACAAAAGAATACCTTTCACTAACTTTTCTTTGCATATTTTTCGTTTCTTTATTTGGTAAATTGAAGGACATAGCGACAAGGGTTATTGCTCGTGAAATTAATATTCAGGAAACACCAGTTTCAAAGATTATGACCAAAAACCCTGTTTTTGTGCTTTCTGACACACTAGCTGTAGAAGCCTTGCAGAAAATGGTGCTAGGTTGGTATATTTGAATAACACAAACGGTTGATTGTTTCGAGCCTGTTCAATAGCTCACTGTCAAACTGGCCACAGGAAAATTCAGACATTTGCCGGTTGTGGAAAATGGAGAGGTCATTGCTTTGCTTGATATAGCAAAATGTCTTTATGATGCCATTGCTCGACTTGAAAGGGCAGCTGAGAAAGGAAAGGCCATCGCAGCTGCTGTTGAGGGTGTTGAAAAGCACTGGGGCTCATCTGGTTCTGGTTAGTCGAGAATTTTGCATTGTTTCTATATTTCATTGATATAGCTTGTTGAGTGTCTCGGGGTTCATTTTCCAGGTTCCCTGTGGTGGAATACGTTATTTGTTCTTCCATTGCGCGTGTCATTTATTAACCTCTTTCATTTCTTGATTGTCTCAGGTTCTAATACATTTATTGAAACACTTCAGGAGCGAATGTTCAAGCCTTCACTGTCAACCATCATCTCTGAGAATTCAAAGTAGGTAATATCTTTACTTTCTATAATATTTAATCTGTGATTCATAACTTGTAATCTGTAAGATAAATTTCACGCAATTACTGTACCTGTGGTGTTTCCAGGGTTGTTATAGTTGAACCAAGTGATACTGTTTTAGCCGCAGCAAAAAAGATGCTTGAATCTCGAACAAGCTCTGCAATAGTAATGGTTGACAACAAACCACGAGGAATTCTAACGTAAGGTTTCTCTCTTTTTCTCCATATGTCAGCCATTGAATCTGAGCTATAATGTAATGTACGCTAATCATCTCATTAAAATCTCTGCCTCATGGTGGCTGCAGTTCAAAAGATATGTTGATGCGAGTCATTGCTCAAGATCTCTCCCCTGATTCCGTTCTCGTTGAGAGGGTAAATCTCTATCTCTTTAAGATAGCTCTCTCCTTAATGTAGCTCCTAATAAATTAATTACTATCTAATAGTTTTGCAAGTAATGAGATATCATATTCTTTCATTATTTCCTATATTGGAATTTAAGAAAGAAAAGTCATTTAATCTCCGTTAACTTTTGTTTTGTTACGCATTAATGTTCAGGTAATGACCCCCAGTCCAGAATGTTCTACAACCGATACACCTATTGTTGATGCTTTACATACAATGCATGATGGCAAGTTTTTACACCTTCCTGTGGTTGATAAAGGTAACATTTGATCTTCCCAAGTGTTGGTTTGAGATCTGATATCTTCTTTTCCTGATTTCTTTAAAAATTTTGTAATTCTAATGTGGTGCAGAGGGAAATGTAGTTGCTGTTCTTGATGTTCTTCATATCACTCATGCAGCTGTAGCCACGGTAAGAAGCATGCACACAAATATTTAAATTTTGAAGAGTGACTTGTCAGAACTCACTAGTTATTATGCATATGCATGCTTTTTCCATAAATGACAAGCTTCTGAAATTAATGACTTCCTAGTTATGTTTGCATACAAGGGTGCATATAGAAAAAAAGAAATCATTAGTGCTAAGAGGAAATTAGTGCTCCAAGCTCCCTTTGACCAGTTATGAAGGACCAGATGCACTTGAAAGATCGTTGACAGGCCATTATTTCAGAAGTTCATCCATGTGTTTTGTCATTCTGCATCCACGTTAAGATTATAAGGGACTGATCTGTCAACTTTCAATTGCGGAAACTGGAAAGAGTGTAACGAAAAACAGTTAATTCCTCAGTTCTCAATGAACAATCATTGTTCAATTTTATTGACGAATGAGAGGATTCAAACTTCAGTATAGACAGATTTTAGACGACATTTCTCTTGTCAAAGAAACATAATATTTTAAAATATGCTTGGATTTCTAAGGTTGGCGAAGAAGCATATTTGTGGCACTCATCATGGCAAAAATAGCCTTAAATGGCTCAACTAAGAATCATAACGAGCACTACTTCGAACTGTATTTCTGGTGCTCGTCTTGACAAAACTTGCCCTAAATAGCATAGATCTCCTTTGTGCATTTTCTATGAATATCATCATAAGTAACTGAAAACTTTTAGGCTAATTCACTGGTCAAATCACCTTTTTAGTGCTGTCATTTTATACCTATCCTCAAGTCAGCAAATTTCCCTGCCTTCCACTTCACCATGATGATGACCTTCCTTTGCAGCCATTTGCATTTTAAATGTCTAAAATCCTTTTAGGGATCTTTCAACTTGAAATCTTGGGGCCTCTTTGCTAAGACTGTTAGTTTATGTATCCAACAAGGGTTCAACAATGTTTCCAATATGCAAAAGGCATCTCTAGATTTTGAAAATAATTTTGGTCAGCATTCAGAAAGGAGATCAGATTGACGATGTTGCAACAAATCTTGGACATCATTATGGCCTTTCCTGACTTGGTTCTAGTTTTATGATCCAAAACTTTTTTGTATTGATGACGTTTCAATGCACTGTGTCTCTGTTTATATGCATCAGTGACTTCCAGTCCTTTGAATTTTCACTCTAAAGGTGGAACAAATCATATTTGTACAACGTTAAGATCTTAATTTCTATATATGATCGGCCAAGCTTTCCTGTTTCCCAAGCTTGTAGAGAATTGTTCCTTAACTGTGCCTCATTAACCAGGCGGGACATACTGCTGGAGTGAATAATGAAGCTGCAAACACTATGATGCAAAGATTTTGGGATTCAGCTATGGCATTAACTCCAGATGATGATGAAGAGACACGGAGGTTCTAGCCTCTTTTTCCATATTTTTCTGTTAAAATCATATTTTCTTTTCCTTTTTACTGATCTTTCACATTTGTCTACGACATTTCAGCGAGGGTTCATTGAAATTAGCTTCTGAAGGTGCAGAAACAGGAAGATCGATTCCTTATCCTTCAGCGAGCCTGCCAAATACTTTTGCCTTCAAGATTCAAGATCGAAAGGGAAGGATGCACAGATTCAACTGTGGTATGCTATTGATGAGCCCTTGTTAAAAAATTAAATAAATAAGAAACAAATTAAGCGCTTGCTGTATCTGACCTATGATCATATATGAACTTTCACATATTGCAGTTAATATCTGCTAATACAAACTAAAATTTGGATTCTTGTTCTTCTTTCAAGTATCTTGAGACTTATGATATGATAGCTCTCTTTGAAGCTCCTGAGTCCGTTCAATATTGCAGTGGCATTTCACATACGATCTTTCCATGTTACTCCTATTCTTTGGTTCTCTACTACTAGTAATTCTCCCTATATAGTGAGGGTAAGGCAAGTTTATGAACTAATAAGGCTGCTTACTTTTCATATGTGTAGTACTCTTGAGAATCCCCATCATGCATTGTATATTTAGCAGTATATCATTTTTTTGTTGTCTGAGAAATATTGGAACTATGGTTCTCCAGTTATATTATGCTATCAAAACCAACTCTTAATGAACTATGGTATCATCTCAGTGCTCTCTTCATTCTCCCTCAAAATGAGCAGTTAATAATTTGACTCACATCAATATTATGGCCCTAATATTTCCATAATTCAGATATACGGAGTGTGACAGAACTCATAACTGCAATCATTCAGAGATTGGGGAATGACATTGACCGAAACAACCTTCCTCAGATTTTGGTAAGGATGCATGAACTTTTCCCTTGCACATATGAAGGTTTCCTTTTGCCTGTGTTTTTACTGTAACAACCACTTGACTTCAATGTTCATTGTTAATCCCCCTGTTGCAGTATGAAGATGAAGACCATGACAAGGTTATCCTAGCATCAGATAGTGACCTTACAGCGGCAGTTGAACATGCAAAGTTGTCAGGCTGGAAGGTACAGTTGTTCTTTTTTTTTTCCAGTCCTTGTGTTCTAAATCAGTTGTTTTTCATCTTACAAAGGAACTGATGATAGAAATGCAACCTCTACAGGGATTGAGATTGCACTTAGACTATTCAGGAACGCCTGGTCGTAGGAGAGGTTCCAACTCAGAAAGGTTGGATTATGCTCATCCAGAATCTGCATGGGCTTCAGCCTATACCGCTGTAGCAGCTGGTGCTGCATTAGCTGCGAGTTTAGGTGTATTTGCCTTCTTAAGGAGATCCAGTGAATGATCACTTGAAAGTTTCGCCACGTGATATACATACCCTGCACCACCGGAAGCAGCACATAGGAATAATAATAAGGGGTCAGTTTGATTTGTATGAGTGTTGGCTGTGCCATAGGATTTGGATCAGTGGCAGCTCTAAATTGGAGTCCATATTTATCTTTTTTAACCTTGGAAGCTGAAATTGCAGGTGTAATTGATCTATAGTGCTGAGAATTGTGTCTTCTATACACTGACCTAAGCAAATTTTTAGTTCCCGGCGTGTAACAGAATTCAGAGGTGTCATATGGCGCGTTGATATTCATGCAAAGATATTTTACGAAACAAATGTTGTTTGTAATTGTAATGACAAATTTACATTTATTGTCAATGTCAGTGAATAGGAAAAACACAGACTTGGTTGAATTGATGTGTCAAACTTTTGTGTCCTTTTGATTTTTTGTGGTTGTTTATTTGTTGTTGTTTTTTTTGGTGAGGGGACTTGTTACGAGAACGTAGATGATCCAATGACATAAAATAGGAATCATAGGTTGAATTGTCAAAGTTATGGACTATAATGATTTACATTTTACAGTGTGTAAACAGGAGTTTAGATTCTCAAGCAGATACTATGCAAGTGTTGCTAAAACTCCCTTCTACTTCAATTAAAAGACACATTCAAGGAAAAAAAAATGGAAAGAAACTTTTTTGTCTCAATTATGACAAAGTGAAGTATCAAAAACACATCTAAACTATCCTTTTTATTGAGTTTCATACCTAAATTATCACAATTTATAGAAATTTTAATAGTTTTTCACAGTTTGTAAATTTTTCATATTTATGAAAAAATACAGCTTAAACAATTTAAATTTTATGTCCAAATAATTTCAACCTCAAATCATTCTGATTTCAAATCATAATTCTATAGAATCCTTACTAGTGAAGTGGCATTGCGGGAGAATTGAGGGTCCAAAGTAGAACGTGGCTACAATAGAACCTAATTCTCTCTGAGGGTTCCCACCTTCCACTTAGGTAATAAAAGAATAATACGTTCAAATATTAGTGTCGGTGCATATGAAATCACGTGAGAATAGCTAATTAAAGAGTTGATTTACATCTCACTTTTTCTTTCATTTGTCACTCTTTTTTAGGCAAATTGCTTCCTTTCTTTGACTAATAACCCTGCCTGTCAACTTTTCTGAACAAAAAGAACAACTTCACAAACATTTAAAAGATTTTAATGGATTTTTTTCTCTTATAATACTAGTAACAAATTCTACTATTATAGAGACACAAGAAGATAGCAGAAGCACGGTCAGAAACAAAGGTTTTCCATCGCAAATCACCGAAAAATTTATGTTATAGAACATAATTTTTTCACTCATTTCCTTTTGAATAAGCTCACTGAAAAAATGTATGTAGGAAACAGATTCTCACTAAAATGGTGGGATACTTTCTAATTTTTTTAGTGAAGCAACTTGGATTCAAAATTTCAAATCATCAAATGTTAGCATGTTGGTATCTCGATCTTTAACCAATTGTTAAAATTTCTTTGAAGTGGTAGTTGGATTTTTCTTGGTATAAAAATGGCATGTCCTTCACTCATGATTGGTACTTTTATGACTTTATGATACGAAAATTACCATAGTGAGGAAGATGGCAAGTCCTTCACTCATGATTGTTCCAATCAACAAGCATCAAGAATCTCATTTTGGCTGCTGTTATAAACAAGTTAAGCAACAGCACTAAAAGGAAACTTCAAATTTTGATAGTATTCCTTCTTTTTGTCTTTTTTTTACTATTACACAGGGAAGGAGAAAGAAAAGGGAAGAGGACAGTGAGAATGACATATCCCTTTTTTCTACCTAGACAATGGTAATGGTTCAAGTAGGAAAATCTTACATTTGATAATTCCGATATGAAACTAAAAAAATGGAAATACTTTAATGTATTTTTGACCATTAACTCATGTTTATATTAACTTATTATCTTATTTAACAGGTAAAATTAAGTGAAAATATGTATCAATATAGTTCATTGATATGTATTCAATGAATACATGTATTGTGTATTCATTAACCACCAAAGGTTCTCCTTCTTAAGTTTTTTCCCTGTTTCACGGTTTGACTACTACCACAGTTCCTCCATTTTCCCACTTTACAGTTTACATACTCCCTTCGTGCGTCTCGGTTTATATGACTCACTTTCCTTTTTAGTTAGTTCTAAAAAATAACATATTTTTATATTTAGTAATAATTTAACTTTAAAATAACTATTTTACCCTTAATGAAATGACTTACAGCTACACAAATATCTATGACTTAATTCAGACCGTAAATTTCAAAAATCTTTCTTTCTTAAACTCTGTGTCAAGTCAAACTAACTCACGAAAATTGGAAATGAGGGAGTATAATTAACCACTTTTACTATTCACCCACTAAGCCCCACCTCATATGAGGACAATCTCCATTTAAAGCTTCTACAAACTTACATCTGCACATTTATTTCATTCATTCATCTGCCCCCTACAGCTCTCCACTATACTACCACATGTCCAGATCCTTCCTCTTTTTGGTTCATCTTAACCACATACCCTTCTACTCTTTTTTAGCAGCTTATTTACTGTAGCACTTTCACATTAAAATTAAATAAATCAGTTTTCATTAGCTACTGCTTTTTCTCCATTTTCTTCAGAATCAAGAATGGACCACTTGAGAAGCAAAGCTCCACCTTTTGCCACTCTTTTCTTGATTTTACTCACTCTTTCATGGGGTTTTCAGAACACTTATGGACAGCAAAAAAAACCCATTAAAACTGTTGTTGTGTTGGTGTTGGAGAACAGATCTTTTGATCACTTGCTTGGATGGATGAAGAAATCAGTGAATCCAAGAATCAATGGTGTCACTGGCAAAGAGTGCAATCCACTGTCAACTAAAGCTCAAGATACTGAAACTATTTGCTTCACTGATGATGCTCAGTATGTGGATCCAGACCCTGGCCACTCTTTTGAAGATGTGGAGCAACAGGTACAGTTCAATTGTGTGACTGTCTCATGTGGTAAAATGTGGTCAGCTGAACAAACCCCTTCGTCAAAAAATTACACTATTATGCATATAAGTCAAGAATTACTTTTCATACCTATATATTAAATCTTGAACATCCTCAACAAAATTTCCGGCTTTGCCACTGCTCATGTGTGACCCTGATTCTAATTTTTCATGAGGCAAACATGTAGAGTACTCATTTGCCTTTTGGTGATATTATGATGAATTGAATTGTGCGACTATCTCATTTAAAAGTTTAAACTTTATGTATCACAACAGGTATTTGGCTCTAGCTCTATTCCATCAATGTCTGGTTTTGTGGAACAAGCACTCTCCATGTCTGATAAGAACCTAGCAACAACTGTCATGAGAGGATTTAAGCCCGAAAATGTCCCAATTTACGCCACATTAGTTCGCGAATTCGCAGTATTCGATAGGTGGTTCTGTTCAATTCCAGGTCCAACACAACCAAACAGGCTATTCCTATACTCTGCAACTTCTCACGGTTCCACTAGCCATATCAAGAAGCAGTTAGCTACAGGGTATCCACAAAAAACCATATTCGATTCGCTACACGAAAACGGATTGGATTTCGGTATTTACTACCAGAACATACCAGCAACACTGTTTTACAGAAATCTGAGGATGTTGAAGTACATGTTCAAGTTCCATCAGTATGATTTGAAGTTCAAGAAAGATGCTAAAAATGGAAACTTGCCTAATTTGACAGTGATTGAACCAAGGTATTTTGGTATAATAGGATATCCAGCAAATGATGATCACCCATCACATGATGTTGCTAATGGACAGAAATTAGTGAAGGAGATTTATGAGACACTGAGGGCTAGTCCACAGTGGAATGAGACACTTTTTGTTATTACTTATGATGAACATGGTGGATTTTATGATCATGTTAAAACTCCTTATGGTGATGTACCAAATCCAGATGGAAATACTGGGCCTGCACCTTCTTTCTTTAAGTTTGATAGGCTTGGTGTTCGTGTGCCAACCATTATGGTGTCTCCTTGGATCAAGAAAGGAACTGGTAAGTTCAAAATTCCCATCTTTTTTTTGCTTCAAGTATCTGGTGTTCAAAACTTACTAGCCCGATTAATCTGAATTCGTGTCACTCTCAACTATTTCTAGCTGAGAGTTAGGACTCCATTTCTAAGGCTCCGAAAGGGTGTGGTGGAACGGTGAATTTTCTTCATCCTTAATCAGAGATTTTAGTTCGAGGTACATTGACAGAGAGTGTTAAAACCCCTCATTACGAGGGATTGATTTCTTAGATGGTCATTTAACTAATAGTTATTGTCTCAGAAAGTCACTTCAATTTCTTCTTGATTCTGATTTCTCTTCAACAAAGAAAGTAACTTTTTTGGAATAATAATTATTAGTTGAGTGACAAAAACCAACTCTCATAATGAGCTTTCTAGGGCGTGAATTTAACTTAGTCGTATCAGTAAATTCTGAACATCTCATGCTTAAAGCAAAAAAAGTACTGAATTTGTTTAGACTAGTCAGGTTTAAGAGCTCCCTAGCAAAGACAACTCTATTTCTAAGGCTCCGACCAGACCGACTGGTATAGTGGACACAAAAGTTCCTTTACTCTTGATTAGAGTCTTGAGTTCGAGCCGTGAGAACAAAATGCACTTCAACAAGAAGTGTTAAAACCCCTCGTAACGAGCTTTATACGGTGCGAATTTAACTTAGTTGGATCAATGAGTTCAGGAGTAAGACAAAATTGATCCAAACTTCTACGTGCTATTTTTAGATGGATAAAGTAATATATCTTTCAATACAGCAAGATGTGCAGATTTATTTCTGTCACTTTTATCTAAGATAGTCACGGGACTAACTCTCTTTTTGTGTTTTTCTCTGTGTAGTCTTCTGCTCCCTCCGTGCCAAATCAAAAACAGATAAATAAATTGAAATCGAGGAAGTAGTTTCTAATTAATATAGTACTTTCACTTCTTTTTATTTATGCAGTGATAAGTAAGCCTGAGGGACCTAAAGCAACTTCAGAGTTTGAGCACTCATCAATTCCAGCAACAATAAAGAAAATATTCAATCTTACATCAAATTTTCTAACACATAGAGATGCTTGGGCTGGTACATTTGAGCATGTTGTAGGTCAATTGTCATCTCCAAGAACTGATTGCCCTGGTAAGTTACTGTCAATTAATTAGCTTGCACAACTTTAATTTACTGTTAAGATAACTATATACTGATTATAAAATGTTTGCTCATAGCCACAAAAATATTTCTTAATTAAATGATGAGAATATATTTATATTATAATATACTCTGTGGAAGTGACAAGATAATCATAGAATACTGATAAATTCGATCTTGTCACGAGGGTTGGTTCATTTTATTAATGCTTTCTCGCTGGCTACTTCAGTTTTAAGAAACCACCTCCATTCCACATACTTTATTTAACCAAATTTCACTCGTGCGATTACACTAATATGTATTACTATTATTAGAAAAAATGAGATAAAATGGTCATTGTGTTAAATTTCTTACACAAAAAATAGTCCACTTATCATTTACTATATAAAATGATCATTCCGCCAAAGTTCTTACCCGAAATAGCCATTCAATATTTTTTTTGAGAATTTTTTTGACAGTGATACATTTTCGTAAAAACCCCTTGTTATTATTGTTGAAATATGAAATTTAACTTTCATGGATAATAGCGTTTTGTGCACCTCTATTATTGATAAATTCTAATTTTAGTCTGTCTAGATCACGACTAAATGCATTTAATTTTCAATTAATTAAAATGTGCATTTTTTTTTTATCTCTTTCTTTTTTATAGAAATATGTAAAACTAAGATTGTTTATTGAATGTATTGCCCTCTACATTACAACTTAATATGAAATGTAGGAAATTAAATGATGTGATGGTCAATAGTTCGTGAAATTTGTGAAAATTAATAGGAAGAAGGATCGAAAGTGCACATTTTAAATAATTGTGAAGGTTGAATATGCTTAGCAATATATTACAATGACAAAAATCAATATTTATGATATTTAAGGGACTTAAAGCGCAAATTTCCTTAAATTTCTTATATTGATATTTGATAGTGTGAAAGAATATATCGTCAAGTCACCTAAAAAATAATTACAGATAATCATCCATATAATTTTGTCAGCTACACAATGTTAAAATATATAAACAAGGCCTAACTTATTTACACTAAAATTTTAAAAAGACAAGGGAATTACGCTTTGTAACTTAGTTGAGATCTGCCTTATTTTCTAGATTATACTAGTTCTACTTTTATAGACGATTACCTGTAATTATCTTTTTACGTTAAAATTTTCTCAACGCTCAATTTTCGATTGAATATTTTGCAGAGGTTCTACCTGATGCATCTCCTTTGAGGAGAACTACCGAAGCAGATGAAACTCGGGCGTTGTCCGAGTTTCAGAGTGAAGTAGTGCAGTTAGCAGCAGTATTGAATGGGGATCATTTCTTGAGCAGTTTCCCAGATGAAATGGGGAAGAAAATGAATGTGAAAGAAGCAGATAGTTATGTAGGAGGTGCAGTTTCAAGATTTATAAGTGCAAGTAAAGAAGCTATTAAGTTAGGAGCAGATGAGTCTACTATTGTAGATATGAGATCTTCTCTTACTACTAGAACCTCTGTCAACCACTAGTTTAGGAATAAACACTTTTGTTATATAGTTTTGTTTTTGTGGATTTTGGCATCCATATATATATAATTTTTTCTTAGTTTTATTTTTGTGGATTTTGGCATCCATTCATGTATAATTCATGTTGTTACTAGATTTCTTCCCTAAATCCCTAGAAAATGGAGTTGCAGCTAGCCTTTTTAGTAGCCTCTAGCAATGTCATATACGTACTAGATCTGAGTCATGTCATCTATATAATGGTGAAGCCGGAATTTTTACACCACAGAGATTCGAAAACGTCATATATATATACGTACATGAAATTTGAACGTGTGGCCTAAAGTCATTTTTTACATTCATTTTGTAATTTTGCCACTTAATTTACCAGTAGAATTTCTCCTCTCGACAAATTCAACAATCTATATATATAATAACAACAACAAAGACAAAAAATTTACCCTATTTGCGCGATGTAGTTTTGTAACAAAGAGAATTCAATTGAATCCTCATTCTCAAAGCTAGCTTCGCATTGCATGTACAACAACAATAAATACGCTTCAATCTTAAGCCTCATCCCTCAATTACATCGGAGTGACATGAGCCCGACCAGTCCAAAAGGCACAACAAAATTCAAAACGAGCACGACCCTTTCAAAGAGTTTAGTTCAGAAGTTCTGTTTTCCTTTGATTTTTTCCTATTTTCTTACTCAGAGGGTGTTTGGATTGATTTATTTTTAAGTGTTTTTGACTTTTAAGCACTTTTATAATTTTGATGATGTTTGGCAAAGCTAAAAAGTGTTTTTAAGCACTAACTTTTAGGCTAAAAAAGTGTAAAAATAAGTCAAAAACAAAAAATTGTGAGCTTTTAGCTTATAAACTACTTTTTAAAAGTCAATCCAAACATTCTAAGAGGATGGCTATTCACGAGAAGCTAGATTCTTGGGAAAATGTTTGTTGTATAAGTTTAGACATTATAATGAGGGCAATTAAAGGTCAGTCTTGAAGAATTTGTATTGTTTTGTTTGTGTAGACTTTATTCACAGCACCAGGCATGTTTTCCATTATTTTACTAACAACGTTTTAGTAAAATAAGAGTCACGGGATTTATTAACAATGAAGTACCTTCCATGGAAGCAATTACATTAGACCAAAAACAAATTAATAATTATATTCTCTTGGGAATGGCGTGCGGGTTATTTGGAGGTGAGGCACACACAAGGCGCTGGAGGATGTGAAGTGCAGCATATGGTGCGAACAAGTATGGCGTAAGGCGTGCAAATCGCATCATTTAATACAACCTTGAAGCTAATTAGCGTGCAGAATGCATCAATGGAGGCTTGGCATGCAAACTTCACTGCTAAGAATATGTGTCATTCTTGACCAAAAATTATGTTTGAGAGAAAAATAGTTGTTTGCTTCAACCTTAGTATTTTCAATTTTTTTCTTTCGTTGAATGAGAAATTATGTCTGTGAAACCTTTTCTTAAGGTGTAATTATCTTTTTAAAAAAAGAGTAAACGCGTGGGTGTTTTTTTATATCCGCCCATGTAATATAATCCCTATAACATTGTATATTTCAAACATGTCTAAGAAAAAAAAAAGTAGCGGAGAAAGAGGGTTTGAAATTCGTTAAATTTGACCAAACTTTTAAGAGTTAGGAGTAATAATTTTTAAAAGTTGATTAAAGTTTAAATAGCATATCTAAAAGCAACTATCTTGATATTTCTAATTTCAAAGTATTCAAACTAATAGCTTGGTGTTCTCCCTGCACAGAAAAGCTTAAATTGAATACGGATGTGTCAAGGCTCAAATTAAAGATGTTGTTTTTGGAGGAATCTTTAGAGATGATCAAGGCAAGTGATTCTTAACTCTTAAGATATTCAGGTAAGATGAAGTCGACTTCAAGTCTCACGACAGAGCTATTTGAGCATCAAACATGATTGAAATTAGCAAAGGAAATGGGATGTAAAGACCTCGAAGTGAAGACGGATTGCCTACTTGTTATCAAGCTTATCAAAGAGGAAGACATACAGTCTCATCCTTTTAGGGCTATTATTGAAGATTGTAGGTATGTGGTGGCGATCAATAGAGCCAGTGGCGGAGCCAGAATTTTCATTAAGGGGTGTCAAAATATAAAAGTAGCAAACACACGAAAAGACAAAAAATAAATGTTACTGATGAAAACAAAACTTAATAACATTATCACATTCGTACTCGACGAGGTTTTATCTCTTGAAATAATTTTACAATAGCATCGCTAAAATTATTAATAAATACATCTTTTTCTAAATAAGACATCAAACAACCGCTCAAAAATTTATCATTCATCCAATTTCGTAGGCCATTCTTAATAAACTTTATTGCCGAATCGGACAAATATGTTCCTCACATACATACAACCTGTTTTTTCAAGCTTTCATAGGAAATTAAAATTGGTAAAGTTCTATGATTTTTCTTTTAAAAAATAAAGTAAAATAAGTCAACCAAAATTTAGGAAAAGAAATTGAGTGCGAGATAGATTCAAGCCTACCAAATAAAATGAAAAATTAAAAGTAGTGCAAAGAAAATCCGATTGAGAAAAAATAGAAGAAAATTGATAAGCTTTTAAATGTTTGAATTTGGATAATGAATTAATGGTGTAAAGAGTTCAATCCATTAGACTATTATAAAGAGTAATGTACACTTCAAATTCGTCCATCTGGACAACATGAAGACACGATTGAGTTAAAATTATTTTGACAACAAGAGTCGAACACGCGACCTCAGATAACCATTGCAAGTCCTTCAACACTGCGCTGAACCACCAACTTGTGCAAAGATGTGTTAACATTAATATATATACCTATAAAATTAAAATTTGACCTATATATATAGTGTAATTTTTTGAAGAAGGAGTGTCGCTTGACACCCCTCGGGCAAGTGTAATTTCGCCCTTGAATAGAGCTATCATTACTCATATTTGAAGGGAGACAAATCAATGTACAAATTTCTTAGCAAACGAAGGACATAAGCATGAGAAAGATATGATAATCTCGGAAGCACCACTCAATGAAATATAGGTTTTTGTCTTTTGCTGATTTCAACCATGTTGAAAAGACTATAAGTATATTACGTATTTAGTTTTTTCCAGAAAACCAAAAAAGAAAAGCTATGAAATCAGCAAAGGTTGTATTATCCATCGTGGCAGAGCGTGGACCATAAATAGGATTTTACAAAATTACAACTGCCTGTAGTATACACGGGATAGGGGGCAGCAACTAGAGAAGAAATACAAACATGGCATTCGGAATTAGCGCTCACCTTCTTACGCTGCTTCCCCAAGTCACCACCAACCACAATTCTCCCATTAACAAGTGTTCTTCTATCCCCAATTTTGCAGCTACTAATGTCGTACACCACCAATCAATAGCAAAAATACCATCTTTTTGGTCCAAGGTACTTCCTCTGGCAGTTGCTGTTTCGCTGGTTGCTCCCCTGTCTTCTTCAGCAATACCCTCAGTCGACTCCAAAACTTCTCCGGTGGCTCCCATGACCCCATTCTCGCAATCCAAGAACTTGCCCACTGGACTCGAAAATGGGTAATTTTCCGTCTTTCCATTTACCCGCATTTTGGGTATCCTGGTCGAGTTTATGATATTGTCATCTTATACTCCCCGTTTCTAAATAAGTTATCTTTTTTTTGACCTTTGACACAACTTTAAGAAACTACTCATTTTTTGAAAACAAAAAGTGTTTTTACTAACTTACCCTTAATAAATACTTTGAAAAAATGTAACTCTTTAATATTTAATTTCTTGGTTATGCAAAATTCTCTTTATTTTAAGAAGGGTAAAATTGGATGAACTTTATTAATGTCGTCTTGATTATCTAAAACAATACTTATTTAGGAACAAAATGAAAAGGCTAAAAGACCACTTATTTAGAAACGGAGCGAGTACCTGTTATGCAATTTGCTGAAATTGAAATGTGCACTTCAATGTTGTCTCTCATTGCAAAGTCTCGGGAGGAGTTTGTATAACTCATGGTAATTAAGCTAGTAATCCTATTTGTTGTTTTCATTAATGTCGTGATATGCATTGCTTTGTTTCTTTAATTTGTAAAAGAAATGGGATTGTAAAATGGGATGAACAGTTTTGCTCATTGCACGATGCAATCAAACATGTTTACATGAGGTATTGGAATGTAGTAACCAAAACTTCACTGCGAATTTGGACCTTTATAATCCTATTTTGAAGCTCTATACAACCATGTAGGACAATTAGTAACTTTAACACTCTTTTGCACATGTAATTGGATTCTGACATTCACACGTGAACTTTAATATGAAGTTATGGGTGTGAGAATGGGCTTACTAATGTAATGGTTTGGTTCTAATATCATGTTAAATTTTATAATCACCTCATCTAGAAGTTTAAGTCGTTTAGATTCAACATGATACAGAGTAGACTAAGGTCCTATCCCCTATGTTAAAAGTCATACCTCCATCGATTATCAAAATGAATTTCCACGTGCTTGACTTGCACATGAGGGGATGTGTAATGTGTTGGAGACTAAGGTAAAAAGTAAGTGTCATTCTCAAACAGTTTAAGCTTCTAAACAAGGTGGTTGTACAGTTTAACATAGTTCAACATGGTTGCAGAGAAAAAGATATTAGATTCAAATCTCCCAGCCGCCCATAGTCAAAAATAATTTCCATGTGCTTGGGCAGAGAAAAAGAGTTGGCCAGCACATGATGTGCGTGCTACACATCTAAGTTCTTTGGCAGAACCATGTTTACCAAATTGCATTGCCTCCATAATAGCTGAATTTCTTTTATGTGTGTAATATATAAATTGCCGTATCCTCTGGATACAAGGGAACATTTCTATGAATCCCCTGGATGGAATTCCTGCTCCTGCCACTGTCTAAAATAAATAAATAAACAAATTTTGTCGTCTTTCTAATAGTTTAAGCTTTAGATGAGGTCGTCCACAATCTAAGAAGCAGGCATGACTAAGTTAATTTTGTCAACGACGAGAGGTACAATTTTGTCATTATCACCAACTTAATGCACGCATCATTCATTACTCCCTCACATTGAAGGAGTGGATTCTATAAAAGCTGATGACGATTGCAGGCAGATTGTGTAGTTGCTAAACTTTTCAGTTAAGAATATTTTACAAGTATAAGTACCAGTTTATAGCAGGTATCGTATGTAGTCGTTCTTTAATATCCTACTGTCACAAAGTCAGGTAAATAATACAGGATTTTCAGAATTCACCTAGTCCCTGCCTACAGTGTTCTCTTGTTCCTTGCTTGATTTTGTTAACTATTTTATATACAATAGAGGCGATTACTTAAAGCCAGGCTGCTCGAACATTTAATGATTACTTCTGTCGTTTGCTTATGGTTCATGTCGCTTGCTATTGCAGAAAAATCAGACCTTGCCCCTCAGTTAATCCAGGGTGTGTATCGACAAATCCCCAATCTTCTTCTTCTGCCTTCCCCTTGATAATTTCTCAAAATTCTTCTGGCAATGCTATCATGGTAAAGAAGATGTGGACTTTCTAAACTTCCAACCGCTGTTTTCATTTTGTTCAGAAACCAAGCAAGTGCCTGCTGTTAAATTCTTCATATCTGTGGCAGCAATTGCAGGATGCCATTTTGAAGACACAAAAGAATGCAAAGATTCAAGTCATTGAAGATATCCCTGATGGTAATCATATTGAATCAAAATGCATCAAACAGTCCACTTTACTGCATAGATGCCTGAAATACTAGACAGATACAAATGTAACTGCGTAAAAGATAACAAAGTATTTGAAATCTAGATATTGATTAATTAGGACTAAATAGGAAAAGTTTCCGGTGCATCGTGGAAGTGTTTGTTGACGATAGAAATAATTGCAGGAAAATATTTGCAGGCCGAGGTTGATGGAGGATTTGGCAGAGATGTTCTAGAATTTTTGGTGAAAGGAGATTCGGTTGCCTACAGAGCAATGGCCACAAAGGTGACCTATATATACCCATTTACTACTGCATTTGGAGATTCAAAAGGACAAGAAGAAAGAATGAAAATGATCACAGAAGAGTTAGGATGGTATGCACCAAGTCTTGACTCAATGGATTAGAACTTTGATGTATATAAATATCTACATGCATCAAATTTTGTATAGCAATTCGTGCATGTGGTAAGCCTTTTTTAAAAAATATTCGTCTTTTGGACCTGATTATTCATTAAAATTTCTTCTGTGTTCTGCCTGGCAATGCCCTTTTTAATAGTGGAAAAAGAATCTATCTGGTTTCTTGAAACGAATTTATTGGATTGGTTTATTAATAGTCTTAGTTCTTTTTGACTTTGCCCCATTGCTTGCTCCTGACAAATGACCTCGCGGGAGAATTGATGACTGCATCAGAGATGCAATGTTAGTATATCTGAGACTTCTTAATATGCTAGTTGTAAATAGCCCAAGGGCCGTGGAACGAAGGATTATTTCGGACATAAAATCAATGTGCTTGCAGATCTTCTGATTGAGTAGCTTCTTTTCTATCCTAATAAATAGGATATTACTGTTGTTGGAACTCAAATTCCTTTTCTGATTATTTGACCTCTCTTCTCTTTTAACAGTTGATATTGGTATTAATTAGTTGGCTGATGGTTAAACTTAAATCATCTACAGTTGTTATTAGTATTGTTCCAGTAATCTTTTGGCAGACTTCCAGTTGCTTTACTGTAAAGTTTTATAAGTTGGAGTTTCAGTGTTTAATTGGAGATTTCAACTGAATTGTGAAATGGCCTCAATGAGGTACAGGTAAGGTCTGCGTACACCCTCTCCTCCCTAGACTCCACTTTTGAGATTACATTGGGTATGTTATTGTTGCTGTAAATGAATTGTTAAATGGTAGGATAAGTTTATGCTATTGAAGAGATATTAGTGTATTTTGAACAGTTCAAATCATTTATACTTGTTCCATAGTACACTGATATGTGCAAGCAAAAGTAACATGGTGTATTAAATAGATTATTTCTATAAGATATTGCCAATGCAGGATCTTAATGTGCCTGGAATTCTTGGCATTTGCAGAATGCTACATAAGTGGGTCGGGTTTAGGGTGAGTTGCATCCTACACAAATTGAAGTCCTAATTTTATTTTATTTTTCTTCTAAAAGCTTATGGTTGTCATGTCATTAAATAGGTATCGGAAGTTGTATTTCCGGCTAAAATGACCATAGAGACTAACTAGGCAAATAAGATGACTTTTGGAAGATACAAAAAGATAAGTGACTTTACTGACCAATTACTATAAGTTGAGTGATCACTCAGACAATCAACTCCTCCCAACTTATTTAAGACTGTATTTAGGACTGTGGATTTATACTGCCGTCTCCAACTTGTTTAGACAATCCTGAAAATCTTATAGTAACTTCAACAATACATTAACCTGGTTCATTATTCTTGTTATGCTAGGAACTAACTCATATGAGTTGTCAACTTGCTATACTATAACCATCTCAATTGACTCTTAACGTGTTTGGGATCGAAACGTAGTAGTTGTTGTGTTTTTGTGCATGTGGTGAAAGCTTTTAAGAGCTTATTAATCAAGAGCGCGCACAGTACTAGCTAGCTACTTTTTACACTCTAGTTTGTTTTGATAATACAACCAAATGTTAGCAAAGAATAATACAAACAAAATGTTCTTCCCCCAGAAAAGCAAAGAATAAAGATTAGAAGTTTCCAGTATGGCTTTGAAGTGGTCCCCACCAATTTACACTTCATATTTTTATTTGTTTCTGGCAGTAGCTGCAATTTTAATGAAATGAAATGCCAAGCTGTCAACCAAAAATATTACTATAGCAATTGGTCCTAGAGTTATCGTAGAACTAGCACAGTGAAATCAGAAGGGTCGAGCTACGTGGAGAAAGGGATGAGAAAGATTTTCTTTCAAAAAAAATAAATAGAGCAATATTCAATTTTTAAAAAAATTGTAACAAATTTTGTATACTTGATTTTATTTTTTTATACATATAAAGTGACTTTGACCAATTGGCCTACATGATTCTGCCAGTTCCACCAAACCAAGCGTATATTCTTGTGGCAATTGAATTAAATAACCAGATGTCCCTAAAACTTGGGGATTAGACTATTATTCTTGTTCTTTTTAAAAATCATGTCATACTGTTTAGTTATTTAAATAGTATCATTGGTGTGGTGTGTCTCTTCCATTTGTCATCATTCTTTTCAAATTTTACTTCTTCTATTTATGATACGGAAAAGGGCTAAAAATACCCCTGGACTATCTGAAAAGGTTTAAAAATATCCCTTGTTCATCTATTTGGTTAAAAATACCCATCAATTCACTTTTTTGGCCCATTTTTACACTTAAAACTAACATCCTTTTTTTCTATTAATTTTTATTATTACATTATTATTATGTGGCAACTCTCTATTGGACAAAATTAGAACCCCAACCCACCAAACTTCTTCCTCCTGTCCCGACCCAATTCCAATGCCCCATGACCCAAACTCATTTAAAAAAATTCATTAGCACACAAAATTATACATCTCTCTTTCACCTGAACTTGATCCCACTTTTTTCTTCTTATTCAAAGCTTAAAATTCAGGTATTTTGAAGGCTAAAATTCTGGCTCAAACATACTCCAAAGCTGATATACGTTTAGAGAGATCCTGCGAAAATTTGCAACACAATACTGATAATAATGATCTCGAGAGCTCGAAGAGAGACCAAATACATGTGATATCAATGTTCTGATTAATCACTACTAAATACATATGATTCTACTCTTATCTGAGGTAGCCAAAGGTTTACCAAGATCACTCCATGGACAACAACGTATGCTCTTTCAATTAGCTTACCGATATCGACCAAATATGAACAAGTCTATCAACAAAACCAGCAGTAACATAACTGCCATCTGCAACGATACATGATCAGCTTCAATTAGATGCAATTCGATTTGCATTTGCTCCGAAAGTGCCATAAATTTCTACCATCAACAAGACCGAAATGAATACTCTTATTGTAGTAGAAATCAGGACATTTTAGCCGAATTTTTAACCTTGAAATTGCTGAATTTTAAGCTTTAAAGAAGGAAAAAATGGGATTATGTTCAGGTGAAAGAGAGATGTATAATTTTGTGTGTTAATGAATTTTTTTAAATGAGTTTGTGTCATGGGGGCATTGAAATTGGGTCGGCAGGAAGAAAAAGTTTGGTGGGTTGGGGTTTTAATTTTGTCCAATAGAGAGGTGTCACGTAATAAATAATAATAATAAAAATTAATAGAAAAAAGGGATGTTAGTTTTAAGGGTAAAAATGAGCCAAAAAGGTGGATTGAGGGGTATTTTTAGCCAAATAGATGAACAAGGGGTATTTTAAAACCTTTTCAGATAATCCAGGAGTATTTTTAGCCCTTTTTCGTTTATGATATTCTTGCTGAAAAAACAGAACAGACAACTACCAAAATCTGGATTGTCTATATGAGGAGGAATCTTGTCAATAAATAAATACTATCTGTGTGTATTGTTAAGCTAGTTAAGTTGGAAATTGCGAAGGGAGTCTTGGTGTAATTGATAAAGTTATTGTCATTTGACTTGAAAGTTACGGGTTCGGGCTATGGGGAAAGAGCTTCTTGCAAAAATGCAAGAGGCATACTATAGACCCTTATGATTCGACCTTTCTTCGAATTCTGCGCGGGAGCTTAGCGGACCAAATTGATTTTTTTTTTTGAAGTTGGAAATTGCGTGTAAGATTTGTACTTTGATGAGATATCTGGCCACGGCTTTTGATTAATTTGCCATATCTAATTTGATTGAAAGGTCCTCCACCTAATTGTTGATTTTCTTAGTATTTCTGTTGTCTACCAATTGTTGTTGACCGATACTTTTTCACAATTTTTTTTCGTAGCAAAAGTATTTATCGATTCTCCGGAGAAATAAGTTGGTCTAGCATAAATAATGTGAGGGTTTAAGTTGATCTTTTCCAAAAAATTAGATGGTCTTCTTAAACAGATTTTTTATTTGGTAGGTAACATTGATGAAGCTATCACGAAGGAACTTAGAAATGAATTTTCTATTATCACATAGTTAGAATAAGAGTAGGTCTTTAAGATTCGATCTTGTGATACAGGAGAAAATGATAAAGAAAAAATTCGTAATTTAATAAGAATGATGATATTCCTTCACATTCCAATATTAATCAGAATTTTGGATTCAAATCTTGGGAACAATAAAAAGTTTTGATAAACAAGTGTTTCTCTTTAAAACCAACACAACACGAATTTTGAGTTACTACATTTCGATTATCAGATTGTTAAACCAAAAAAAAAAAAAAATGAAACTTTTTGTGTTTTTTTCCCTTGAATATATTAAGAAAAAGAAATCTTTACATCGACTAAAACCAATTTGATATTGAACTAACGAAATGGAGAAATGAAAAATCTCAAATATAATCGAAATCTTTTAAGAAAGAAATAATAGAAAAAGAAGCTTATCTTCAAATAATGTTGATTAACATATACTTTTTTCTCAATTTTAATTAAGCCAACTTGGAATATGCATACAATTTTCAATCACTATCAATTACCTCATGGTACAAGGATATTTTCATTTTTGTCTTCACTTGCTAAATAATAATCTATTGGAAAATTGCAAACTGAGGTTGAATATAAAATATCTTTGCCAATCATAAAGGATATGAACAACTACATATCAATCAAACATTAATTAAAAATAGTTTTTTTTTATCTTTATAAAAATTCATTCATGTCCTTTTATCTTATCAACTTTTACTTTAAAAATAAATTCAATTAAGAGAAATGATTACATAAAGATGGTGTTTTAAGCATTAGAAAATTAATAGAGCAAAATATAAAAAGTGGTGCGAGAATTAATACACTTATTTTGTAGTGATTTAAATGGAAAATTATCAAATGACTTTCTTAATTACATGTTACACTTTATATAGAAAGTTTAAGGAAAAAAAATATATAATGATCCAATCTTTTTGAGATCAAAAAATAGAAGATATGTTTGTATAAATAGGAAAAAAATCTATTTTTTCACACAAAATTAAATAGGAACACAATTTTCACACTATGATTAAATGTATAAAGTATAGCATTAAAGTATGTTTTCCTTAAACAAAGTCATAGGTAAAATCCAATCAGTTTGTAGATCCCAAATTAGATTTCATTTTCTTTTGGAAATGATGATATTTTATTGTGAAAGCCACATGGTTCCACGTTTTGCTTACATGACAAGAATTAAAAAATAAAAAAATATCGGAGGTTTAATATCAACGCTTTAATTGATTAAAAATTAACCCAAATATTCTTATGCTTTTTTCATAAATAAAAATGTGACATGATTAATTAACAAAAATGTTATTAAGGAAAAAAAAATAACCCTTTATCTTTCCTTTTTTTAAAGCTTCAAGAATGTTTGAAAAAAGAAAATTCCATGAATTACTGAATTTAACTTGATTTGACTAATTTTTTTCTCCTTTCTTAGCCTGGATATTCAAATTAGGATTCAAAGGAACAAACCTAAACTAGAATAGCCTTTAATATCCATTAATATAGAGAAGATGTGATGAAAATAAGGTTCATGAAAAGGAAATATATTTAGGCAAATTCTTAAAAAAAAATAAAAATACTCACATTCAATGTTTTCATTAAATTACATAAGTTTATTATAATTAAAATGAAAATAAGCGTTAATTAAGAGTCATAAATTAAGTTAAGAATATATATTATTTAATCATAATTAAATGATAAAAAAGTATGTAAATATTTATTAATTTAACATAAATATCACGTATGAATAAGTATTTATTTTAGATAAGCTTTTCCTCCTTAGTTCCTCAATTGACATGGGCAAGGTTTTGAGCTAAACTACCTTGAAGATAATTTTAATATATTATAATATTGTCCGCTTTTTATTTGTTTTTATCAAAAGACCTTAGACGGACAACTATACCAGTTGTTGGACTAAATTAGATACTTATGAGATTATTCACTTTGAATCTTATATTGTAGAGTACTATTTTTTGGCAAAAGTCTTCATACTATTAAAAATATTTAGTACTTCTTCCGTTCATTTTTATTTGTCATATTTAGACTTGACACGTTCATTAAGAAAATAATGATTGTCATGACTATTTTACTAAATTATTCCTATTAATTAAAGTATAGTATTAAGTCTTGAGAAATGAATTGAGAAATAAGTAATTAATACTAAGGCTAAAACATGAAAAAAATAAATTATTTTTTCTTGATATGTTAAAATTGATAAATAAAAATAAAAATCTATATTAAGAATAGTGGACAAATAAAAGTGAATGGAGAGAGTATCTTTAAGTGATTTTTTTTCTACTTTCACGTGGGATTTTATTGGATCCATGATACTTTCGAAGGCCACTAACAAGACCTAGAGTCATTTTACATATGGTTAGTTTAAGATTATGAAATTTAAAAGTTCTTTTTATATTTTTAAAATTTTGTGTTAAATTTAAAGCGGACAAACAAATTAAAACAGAGAAAAAGTATATAGAGTCTCAGTTTTTTCTTTTTAACAAAAAGATTTTCTATTGAAAAGATAAGAGATAGTTACAATCACGTTTCATATCTTCCATACAAATTATACAATGAAGTTTTGATTTTTTTGAAAAGAAGAACAAAAAAGGTCATGAGTCAGCCACATACAAAGAGGTAGCTGGGGTGGTAGGGTAATAGTAATTAGTACTACTAATAGACTAAATAGTACTAGTGTACAACCTATATCCACAATAATTTTCCAAGAATGTAGCATTCGTAGATCAATCAACACCCACCAACTCTATACTCTTTCTACTCCAGTTATTTACTGTACCATTTTTTTCATGCATACACAAGAATCGTAATCAAGAATTGGTAGGTAAAAAAATATGGTGCAATTTTCAGAGAAAATCAGTGCATTTCTGAACGATCGATGGCTAGTTTTTGTGGCTTCGATATGGGTTCAGTCTTGTTCTGGAATTGGGTATTTGTTTGGAAGCATATCCCCAGTGATCAAGAGTGGTATGGGTTATAACCAGAGGCAAATTGCGTTATTGGGTGTGGCTAAGGATTTGGGTGATGCCATTGGCTTTCTTGCTGGTAGCTTGTGTGAAGTTTTGCCCATCTGGGCTGTTTTGTTTATTGGGGTTGTTCAGAATTTTGTTGGATATGGTGTTGTTTGGCTGATTGTTGCTCACAAGTTGCCTACTTTGCCTCTTTGGGTGGTCAGTTTCACTTTTCTTGATTGCTTATCTGTTTTCTTATTTGTTGCAATTCTTGGTTGTGATAGATGGGGAAAACTTGCTTTAGGATTTGATGCAAGAAAGTACTAGCTTTATTGAATTTTGCAGTATGAAATTTACATTCATTTGCTGTGACCTGAAATTTGAGCTCTTACATTTCCTAATAGACAGAGTAATAGGATCAATTGTTGGATATTGTGTTGTTTGGCTGATTTTGCTCACAACTTGCCTTCTTTGCCTCTTTGGGTGGTCAGTTTCACTTTTTCTTGATTGTTTATCTGTTTTCCTATATTGTTGCAATTCTTGGTTGTGATTGTTGTTTTGATAAATGGAAAACTTGCTATAGGATTTGATGGAAGAAAAGTACTAGCTTTATTGAATTTTGCAGTCTGAAATTTGAGCTCTTACATTTTCTAATAGACAGAATAATAGGACCAATTGTTGGATATGGTGTTGTTTGGCTGATTGTTGCTCACAAGTTGCCTTCTTTGCCTCTTTGGTCAGTTCATTTTTTCCTGTTTGCTTATCTCTTTTCCTATTTGTTGCAAATTCTTGGTTGGGGTTGTTGTTTTGATAAATGGGGAAAACTTGCTTTAGGTTTTGATGCAAGAAAGTACTAGCTTTATTGAATTTTTCAGTCTGAAATTTTACATTCATTTGCTGTGATCTGAAATTTGAGCTCTTAATTCTATTAGCAACTTAGCATACATGAAATTGCAATTCCCCTCTACCCAAAGTATACATGAAATTGCAATTCCCTTCCATTTTCTGAAGGCAAGCAATGATGTCAATTATCTCCACCGGAGATCCTTCTGCTGATTTGAAGTTAATTTGCAAAAGAATTGGTGGTCCTATTACTCTGTCTATTAGGAAATGTAAGAGCTCAAATTTCAGATCACAGCAAATGACATCATTACTTGTCTTTAGAAAATGGAAGGGAATTGCAATTTCATGTATACTTTGGGTAGAGGGGAATTGCAATTTCATGTATGCTAAGTTGCTAATAGAAGTTTTACCTTAAAAAAATGGAACAAGTTCCGAAGAGTAGAGAAAATAATCATGAGAAAAACTTCCAATTTTTAAGGTTTCTCCACTAGCGATCTCTCCACGGACATTGGGGAGAATATTTAAACTTCTGGATTTTGTATTATTGGAAATTCAGAAGATGCATGATATTTTGCATTATTGGACTTCAAACTTCTGGATTTTGACTTGCAGTTCTCATTGATAACTTCAAAATGAGTAGGATATCATTATACACGTTCCTGTTTTCAAAATGAAATGACATGTTGATCAAGTTCTGATTATGAATTTATCTCAAAGCCAAGTTTCCATGGTAATCGTTTCTGTTACTTCCAGATCTCCCCTCCTTCCCCCTCGTAGAAAATGTAATCAAAAAAGAAAGAAGGAAGCTAGATAGCTTTCTCTTCTTAAAGTCATTTCAAATGGATTGAACATGATATTTTTCTTTGAGAATTTTGATATCAAGGGTGAACAGGAAGGATCTAAGCTGAGAAATTACTGCTGGCTTTGGAAACTTTTATTCACAGTGATCGTGCATCAGCTTTCCTTTTGCTTTTACCCAGCAAAATATCATTTGATAACCTGCAAAATGCTGTGGAACTTGGTGAAATTTATACTACAACATACCCAGTGTAATCCCACAAGTGGGGGTCTGGGGAGGGTTGGATGTACGCAGGCCTTACCCCAATATCATTTGACATGTAACTCACTTATGGATGTGCTTCATACATTCTTGGGATTTGCTACCTTGTGTTATTCCACATGGAGCAATAATGTAAACAGTTCTGTCCCAAAAAGAATGTGTGGGAGATAGCTTCTATAATCATCAATAACACTTGAAACTTTCAATTCACTCATTTATTTTGTGTTAATTATAGTGTAGAAAATATATCAATTAAATTGATGCTAGGAAATTTAAGATCTACCTTGCAACTTGTATAAGAGTTGCCAAAGTAAATTTTAGGAAATTCACTGAATTTATTTTTATATAGTAGAGCATTGATATGCTCGAGAGACCAAAACCAATTTGGTCTTGGAAAAAGGGTGTCTCGGGTGGCAGGATAGGCTGCATGGACTGCAAAGCACAATAATGTATTTGTCACCCAGGCTATTTGAATTATTGGACAGAGTGTCTCGAAGGTTTACTAAATATCGTTATCATAAGAAAATAACTAATTTTTCTCACTGGTCCAGCAAAGTTGAACAGTTTTATCTCATTTTTTTTTACCATTGGCTGATTTACACGACGTATTAATGCTTTACTGTGTGAGAAAATTTTGTACATTATTATTTATGTTGCTGCTACGTTGAAGAATCCCACTAGCTATTACTGAAGCTATTAGTAGCTAATCAATGCTTGGATATAATGTTGCACAACTTTTGGCTTGCTGAACTCTTAAGTTAAGTTGAATGAACTTGATGGTAGTAGTGGAACGAGAAGTTGGTAAACAGGCTGTACTTAAGAAATAAGAAAACTGGTGGTAACAGCATATATTTAAGAAAGAGGAAGAGAAAAAAGAAAACAGGTGGTAAGTGGTAACAACCTAATGTTAATAAGAGAAACCCTTGTTTGAAAACATAAGAATAGAAGAGAAACCCTTTTTTTCTTTTTGGAAATAGTTGTGTCTAGGCCAGTTTGCGAGCATCTCGACCATTTAACCGGGTACTCATATGGTTCCACTAGTACAGGTATCTAGTAACTCAGCAACCCAAAGGCTTAGGTAGATGGAAAAAAATCACTTAACTCTTCTGCATCTGTAGGTACTTGAACCTTGATCTCCCATGGTTTCTCAATCCAACTTGATCGACCATAGGTCCACACCCTGAGGTGCTAAGAATAGAAAGAAAAACTAACTGGCTAATACACTGGGGCAGATGGACTATTGCTCTGCTAGTAGTCCTATACATAACAAAATAGTGAAATCCTAACATTTAGAAAGAAACTCTTTATTGTGTCCAATTTGTTTCCCAGCAGTTATGACATACTGTTGTTTGCCAAATTATAAAATCCTGGGCTTGCAGTAGGCAGTTTTCTGGATGCATCTTGCATAGCATACTGCCGAGATCATAGGTTAACTTATGATCAGCTTTAGAGAGGAAAGAAGTTAGGATTGGATGTATTGATATCATTTAAGCTTTGGTATAAAACAGTTTTAACTTTTTAAAATTGATGGAGAATAGTGGGAGAATACAAGACAAGGCTCCATAATGTTTGTGACTTTTAGACAATCTAATCTAATCTAATTCTTAATAGATAAAGCTAGGGAAGTAATCAACTTTACACCAGAATAACTATCAAAAAGGAATCACATATACCCTGAAATCTAGCTTTATCACAAAAGGAAGGGGAAGCAGTAATAGCATATTGAGGACGGACAAATTTCTTAAAGATAGTAACTTAGGTATTTTGGAATCAATTGTTCCTAGAAATGATAAGTTAGAGATATAAGTCAGGATGATTCCTATAAGGGTCTGGAGGTAGGTGGATCAGTATAGTGAGTTGGGATGTAATGCATCATAATGACATTAAAGCAAAGTTTGATAATGTAGCTTTAGTAATACTGTATATAACAAATGATACATAATAATTTTCATCAACTGCCAAAAAGAACCACTAATAAGCAAATCAGGACATAAAGATAGACGTGATGAAGCAAAAATGAATGCTATAACAAGATAATGAATGGAGAAAATGGTTAAAACCTAGAGAAGATAAAATAAACTGAGATGATACACGCTACCAGGCTAAACAACACCCCTATAGAAAAGATTTATGCTTAACTAACAGTGCGAAGAGGTGAAGAAGACGGTGACGAGAAATGACATGGGACAAACGAGAAAGGCGTGGTGTTGAACATGAAGTAAGGAGAGTAAAATGCTAGCAGTCCCGATAATACAGTAATGCAGATGGTACCTATTTGTGAATGGTTTTACTTATCAATTGTTCAATTTGTAAAGCTAAAAAATGCTTAAATATGATTTTCTTACATGAAACCAATCAAAACATGTTCAATGTACTTGATAAAGAAAAACATGTTCAATGTAAACTAAAGGTTAGGTTCCCTTTGATCCTGGATGTATTGGCACAATTCTGCATTTTCCTCTCTTTGTTTTTTATAATGCAACAGTTTGCCTTTTGTAATATTTAACTAACTGAGGATTTTTTTTCCTCTTTCTTTTTTTGCAGCTTTGCGTTTTAATATTTATTGGGACTAATGGTGAGACGTACTTCAATACAGGAGCCTTAGTTTCCTGTGTACAGAATTTTCCTAAAAGCCGTGGTCCAATAGTGGGGATACTTAAAGGATTTGCTGGGCTAAGTGGTGCAATTTTGACACAAGTTTATGCTATGTTCAATTTTCCTGATCAAGCCTCCCTTGTTTTCATGATTGCTGTTGGGCCATCAATTGTAATCACCGCTGTAATGTTCTTGGTTAGACCTGTAGGTGGTCACAAACAAGTTAGACCTTCAGATCATTCGAGCTTCCTGTTTACCTACAGCATTTGCATTATCCTGGCAGCTTATCTGTTGGCAGTTTTGCTTCTTCAGGATTTAAGCAGTCTAAATGAGAAGGTGGTAACCTTATTGACAATTGTCTTACTTATTTTAATAGTGCTTCCGGTTATTATTCCTATTTTTTTGGTTTTCTTCTCTGGACCAAAACCGGGTTTGGAGGAGAGCCTTCTTCCTGAGCCAGAGAAACCAGAATCCTCTAGAATGGGGAGTTTCATTCTCAGCCTCAGCGAGGTGGAAGATGAGAAGTCTTCTGAGGTAGACACACTCGCACCCTCGGAAAGAGAAAAGAGAATTGCACACTTGCAAGCTAAACTATACCAAGCAGCAGCAGAAGGAGCAGTCAGAGTCAAGCGGAGAAAAGGTCCACGCAGAGGAGAGGATTTCACTTTACTTCAGGCTCTAGTAAAGGCAGACTTTTGGCTTATTTTTATCTCCCTAGTTCTAGCATCTGGTTCTGGTTTGATGGTGATTGATAATCTGGGTCAGATGTCTCAGTCGTTAGGTTATGCTAACACCCATGTATTTGTTTCAATGATTAGCATTTGGAACTTTCTTGGCCGTGTTGCTGGTGGATACTTCTCTGAGAATATAGTAAAGTATGTTTCCAAATTCCTAAATACTAATACAGCTTCTTCCTTATGGAAGCATTTTTTCTGATGTTTTAACTTGTTTATAATAATTATCAGATACTACGCATACCCAAGACCAGTGGCAATCGCTGCAGTTCAAGTTGTTATGGCATTTGCTCTATTCTTCTATGCTATGGGTTGGCCTGGTTCAATATATGTGGTCTCTGTGTTGATAGGACTCTGCTATGGAGCACACTGGGCTATTGTACCAGCTGCAGTCTCAGAACTTTTTGGATTGAAAAGCTTTGGTGCATTGTATAACTTCCTTACATTGGCTAGTCCAGCTGGTTCGCTGATCTTTTCTGGTGTTATTGCTAGTGGTATATATGACTATCAGGCAAAGAAGCAGCATGAGCATCGGATTCAAGGTTCAGGACTGGGTCTGGGAGTGCCTCTCGTTAAGGATGAATTTCTTACTTGTTATGGTTCCATATGCTATTCACTCACAATGGGCATCATGTCAGGACTCTGCCTCATTGCATTTATCTTGAGTATGATTGTTGTGCATCGAACGAAGAGGGTTTATGCACAAATCTATGGCAAGCCTCTAGCGTGAAGGATATTCGACTTAAGACACTTTGCAGTATATAGCATTCCAATGTATCCTGATTCCTTGGCAGATTACTCAAGTGATTTTGAGGAAAGAGAAGCATCACAGATTTAATCTGCACTACACCCCGGACACTGAAGCCTTTGTCATGTCTCTTTGTTTATAAACTATTGTAGAGTGTTCAGGACAGACACAATTTTTAGATTGCCAGTGAAACATATTATTCTCAGCCTTGTAATACAGTCTATATGAAGGCTTTGAAACATACGTGTGGGAGGTTGTTTTTGTTTTGCTGGAGATGCCAGTCATTTGTTATTCTTGATCATATGTCATGATCATTATTTGTGGTACATTATTAAATTTTTGAAGAAATGAAAGAATGCATTTGTTACTACTCTTCCTTACAAGTGTTGTTGCTTCTGTCATTCTTGGTAATGCAAAGAGATGGTAGCTTTAACATTCAGCAATGTTTTGCAAAAAGACAATTTTGTCGGTCTGCTGATCACTGGAAAAGATCAGATAAGGACAAGAGATTGTAACTGAAAGCCTGAGTTTTGTGAAAAAGTGATTTTCACTAGTTCATGTTTTCTGCAGAATTGCAGTCTTAGATGCAGAAATATTGAGTAATATAACTCTTTGTTCAGCAGCAGCAAAACATAACTAAATTATGTACTAGTCATTAAAACTTTACACCAGTTCTTAATCATCAACTCAACTCAGTGCTAACTGCATTGTCACTATGTCACTTGAAAAGGTTAAAGTAAATGAAAACTAAGAACTTCATTTTGAAAAAAGAGGAAAAAAGAAAAGAAAGTTAATAGATGGTGATCTAAATATTAGTATTTTCACTTTCACTAAAAAAATCAAGAATCAAAATCTTCAACATTATTTGTTTTCCTTATTTACTTGCCTTTTTTTCTTTTAAGTAAGAAAGTCTTGAGTTTACTAACTGAAATAGATTTTAGATATTAAGATGAAATCCAATTATAAGCTGTGATTTAAAAGAGAAGAAAATATAAGCAAAATATTTAGCAAGGAAAACTACAATTAATGAATATATCCCAAAATAATCTTCTTAAAAATTATATTCTCCAAATAATAAAAAGTCAAATAACTTAACCATGGTTAAAAATTTAGCTATCATTTGGCACGCGGGTTAAAATTAAGGGATCGTTTGGTATGCTACAAACAACCAAACACAGTATAAATTTTATTTCAATACTTCATTTTTATTCCAACAAACTCGAATTATCTTCTCTCATCTCCCAGATAAAATAAATTAGTCTAATGTCTATAATCCCAAAATTATAATTCCAATATAATTTAGTCTGCATATTATTAAACAATCCCGAGGGTTTAACCCCCAACTACAAAAGATAATAAAAATAAATAGGCCATCCCACGCCAAACCTGAAATGGTTACTTATACTACTTTAAATTCAGGAATACAGCCTATTTCTCTTCTTTTTTCTCTTTCTTTGAAGAAATGGTTTATAGCAGCCAATTTTGCTGATTCCACCTAGGGTTTGTCGTCGAAATTCTGAATTGATCAACACTCTATATAGCTTAAGCGGCAGAAAGAAATTTTTTTCGGTACCGACTCAGTCTATTCGGTTCAACATTGCTCCGTTTTGTAGGTATACTTTGTTTAATCAAATGCTTCGTTGTTTTGATGCATGGTTGCATTCTGATTGCTGTAACTGTTTTCTGCATTTGCTTTTGTGAGGAAGATGATTTCAGCATTGGTTTTTATATATATACATGTTATATATATGTATCGCTCTCTCTGTGTGTATGTGTGTGTATATATATATAGCCCTTGTTTTTTTTTTTTTTAAAAATCGGTGTTGATTATAGATGACTTTGGAATTAGTCGGATTCAGCTATGTCGCGGAATTCATGTTCTGCTATGTTGATTCTCGATATGAGTGATGAATACTTTTGATTTTTGAAGCTTTGATTCAAGGATTTTTTGGTGAATGTTTCTACAAAGAAGAACAAAATGCCATTTTTGAAGTGCGCGCGTGTCTGTATAGCCCTTGCTTTCAGCTATGTTGATTCAAGGCTTTAAAATCTTTATATAGTTACCTCTAATTAATACATCTTCAAAGTTTATATGAGTGATGAATACTTTTGATTTTTGAAGCTTTGATTTAAGGATTTTGTGGTGAATGTTTCTACAAAGAAGAACAAAATGCGATTTTTGAAGAGTGTGTGTGTGTGTGTGTGTATAGCCCTTGCTTTCACCTATGTTGATTCAAGGTTTTAAAATCTTTATATAGTTACCCTAATTAATACATCTTTAAAGTCTATATGAGTGATGAATACTTTTGATTTTTGAAGCTTTGATTGAGAGATTTTGTGGTGAATCTTGTTACAAAGAAGAAAAAGTGCCATTTTTGAAGTGTCTGGTTTGAAATTATGTAACTTCTGTAAAAAGAAGTAGATTTTCAGAATCATAAATTAGTATATCTGACCTATCAGTTTAGAATGGTGATGAATACTCTTGGTTTTTGAAGCTTTGATTGAGAGATTTTTTCTAGATTTGTCGTGAATGTTTTTACAAAGAAGAAAAAAAGTGCCATTTTTGAAGTGTCTGGTTTGAATTTTTGTAACTTTTGTAAAAGGAAGTAGATTCCATCGTAAATTAGTATCTACTATTACTTATCAGTTTAGAATGGTTTAAGAATGAAGACTTATGATGTCTCTTCAAGCTGTTGCTTGCTTTTGTGTCGGAGTAAATAATTAATTCCGGGAATTTATATAGCCAACCCTAGCTAGTTTGGCTTGAGGCTTCTTTTTTGGGTCTGAAATCTGTATAAATTAACTTTATTTATACAAATGGTACTTCAGGCATGAAATCACAATGAAGAGATGCGTCTGTGGTTTCATAGTATATTCAGTTACTATTTATGTGCTCAGAGAAATTTGAATGATGTTGAGAATTGCTTTTCGCGCCATTGTAATTTAGGTTTTCAAAAGGTCGGTAATTCAGTTTATTGGTTTTGTGGCTAGAAAGACTGTGCTGATCTTGTCGTTACTATTTCCTGTTGTACCTAGATGGTTAATTTCAACTTCTCCATCAATTGGGTTTGTTTTTGGCTTCCTAAACATTCCACGATCTGGCACGAAGTTCAATATTCAGAAACTTATCATATTCATAGACAAGCTAAGAAAGCATGTCCCATTTTTATCGGTTCTTACTACCGTTTGTCCGGAGTCCTTTACGTTTGGCTAATTGATGAAATATATCCCCTTCCTTTGGAAATAAGAAAATGGAGATTCTCAATAAACATGATTAAATTTAGAAGGTGATATGCAATTATTTCACTTAGATGGAACAATACCATTGTTAGATTTAGAATCATCTATTACAGTTAATTCAATAGATCGAACGGTATAGTGATAGATGTTATTGTAAGTTCGCCTTTGTTATATCAATAACCTTGTCTTATTACTAATTAGGTTTAGTTTCCATAAAGTTCAAAATCTTTCATGGATTCTTCTTTGTGCTTTTCTGGTGTTCGTGGAAATCGGTTAGTGCATTACTTCATGATATCCATGAAATATGTAATCAAAACTTATAGTTTCACATTCAATCCAGCTTGCTTTCTTTTTTTTTAAGTCGTTGCTACTTTGTATTAGTAGTACCCTTTTTACTTTTATGGTATTATTTTCGGCTTTCAAGTTTGTAGTTTATGTGACTTGTATTTTTGTAATGTTTGTTTTCTAGGGTTTGAAGAGTCAAAGGCAGTTCTTCTTTATGTGAATAAACTTCACGCAACGACTAGATCGTCGAGTGTTGCTCCATTTGCTGGTTGAATCTGAAGGAGACTATAAAGTTTGCTTATTTGTAGCCTGCCAAAGTTGTAGACAAATGGAATGTAATAAAGACGAAGCTGTTAGGGCCAAAAGAATTGCTGAGCAGAAGTTAACTGAGAAGGACATTGCTGGAGCTCAAAAATTTGCATTGAAGGCTCAAAATCTGTTTCCAGGCCTTGATGGTCTTTCTCAGTTCCTGGAGGTAGTGGCTGTTTATGTTGCTCATGAGAAGAAGACTTATGGTGAAGTGGATATTTACGGTGTCCTTTCTGTAGAGCCCTCAGCAAATGATGAAACAATAAGGAAACATTACAGAAGGCTTGCTCTAGCTCTTCACCCTGATAAAAATAAATCTGTAGGGGCAGATGGGGCGTTTAAGATTATATCTGAAGCGTGGAGTTTGTTGTCTGATAGAACCAAAAGAATGATGTATGACAACAGGCGTGCTGTGAGGAATGCGTCCATGCAAGGCAACCAGCACGGGTTTAATAATTTCTCCATGAATGCAGCAAGTTCAAGAAACTCAACCAACGCTAATTTCCAGCCCGCCCCGGTGGCTCCCCAGCCATCAAAAGTTGAGACATTCTGGACATTTTGCAATCAATGCCAGATACGATATGAATACTTAAAGATTCACCAAAACAAACGTATTATGTGCCCCAAATGTTTCCGGCCTTTTTGCGCAAGGGAGGTAGGTGCTCCCTGGTCTTCCCGCCAGCAGCAGCAGGGTACAAGCTATCCTGCTGCTAATGAATCTTCTGCTTCAGGTGTGAAGCTCCCTACAGCTTCAAATTCAGTAGAAACTGGATTTTCTGGCCTTGGCTCAACAGTTAGAGCAAACATCCAGCAGGGTCAAGCTTTTAAAAAGAGAGATGCAAATGGTGCGCAGCCCTATGCCACTACAGCTAGGCAAGCTGCACACCGTGGCCAGCCAGCTGGTGGAATCTTGAAAAGAGCTCATGCAGAAGCAGCTTCGAGTGCACTGAACCAGGAGGCTTTTCTGAAGAAAAGCAATTTGTTCATGAAAACTGATGCAGGTTTTGTTCCTGATTCAATTTCCACTTGTTCAGAAGCTGATAGGCTAATAAAAAAGAGACGTACAGCTGAGTCGAAGTCTAAATTTCAAGGTAAAGGAATGATAAATGAATTTGCTGCAAAAGGTGGATCTAGCAGCCAAGGAAACATACATGGAAATGAGAATGACGTTTTGAGAGGTGAGAGGGTTGCCGTTGTGGGAAGTAACAGACCTAGGAGTTCAGGGGAATTATCCAATTCAGAAATTCGCAATATGCTGGCGAAAAAGGCTAGGATGGAGATCAGCAAGAAACTTAAAGAATGGAGCACTGCTACTTGTCGAACTTCATCTAAGAAGGAAAAAGAAGTGGAAAAGAAGAAGCAAATTTTCAAAAATGCTCCAAGAAGGGATAAAACTGCTGATGATGTTGTGAAGGATTCCAAAATATTACGCGAGCAGAAAAAATTGCCTGTCTTAAGTGCTCCTACGGATTTAGAATCAGAAGCTAAGTCAATGTCTGTTCCTGATCCGGACTTCCATAATTTTGACACGGATAGAACAGAAAAAGCTTTTGATGATAAACAAGTTTGGGCTGCTTATGACAATGATGATGGCATGACGCGTTATTATGCTCTGATTCACAAAGTGATTTCGAGAAAGCCATTTAAAGTGCAATTGAGCTGGTTGAACTCCAGAAGCAACTCTGAACTCGGCCCAATTGATTGGGTTGGTTCTGGCTTCCTCAAGACTAGTGGAAATTTCAGGATCGGGAAGCATGAAATCAGTAAGACGCTCAATTCTTTCTCCCACAAGGTCAAGTGGGTGAAAGGGGCAGGAGGTATCATCCAGATTTTCCCCAGAAAGGGGGATGTTTGGGCTCTGTACAGGCATTGGTCTCCGAAATGGAATGAGCTAATTCCGGATGATATTATACATAACTATGACATGGTGGAAGTGCTTGCCGACTACACTGAGAAGGAAGGGGTCACAGTTGCTCCCTTAGTCAAAGTAGCTGGCTTCACGTCAGTATTCCGTAAGCATTTGGACCCTAACTATCTTCTCCATATTCCAAGGGAAGAAATGTTCCGGTTCTCTCATCAGGTCCCTTCATATTTGCTAACAGACCAAGAAGCTCCAAATGCTCCCACTGGTTGCTGGGAGTTGGATCCTGCAGCACTGCCCTTAGAACTTCTTAAAGTCATGTCAGATGCTGAAATAGAGGCTCATGGAAAAGTTTCAGATACTTCAAACTTAGAAAGGACATGTGGTGAAAGCAAAGAGAAGGAGAAGTCCTTTGTGGTTGGCGACAACAATGTGACAAAGTGCGAAGATACTCGCAGAGATTCCAAGGGTGTTTTCAAACAACCCATGGTGACATATTCAAGAAAGAAGAAGGAGAAGGCAGAAGCAAGTACCATTGAAGCCAAGAGATAAACAAGCTCGGTTGCTGCTGAAGGCTTCTAGCCGATGATCAAGTAATTTCGGTGCTTTCAGTAGTAGTAGTTTCAGCTCTGAACCCCCTTGTTTGTTTGCTAATGATAGAGTAGTGTAGATAAAGAAGACAATGAATCCAGCACCCAAGTGAACGTTTGGCGTTGATTTTTTGTGCTTCTATAGGTTTACCAGATCAAGAAAGAGCTATACTGTAAAAAACCCTGAATCATATTGTATATTTCATGTTTTTTTCTTAAGTAACTTTTGGACAATAAATTTTCTTGACCATCTTATGTTTATAATTGCTTCCTTTGTCTGTTTCTTTTAGTGAATTTAATGGGCTATGTGGTGCTGTTCTTGTGAAGGTGCACTACAGGGATTTCAAATCACTTTTACATGCAGGCTCATTAGTGAATCCAGAGATCGTTTACCTGTATATAGATAGAAGTGTTATTCCTTTATTTTTTTCTTTTTTCCTATGAGTCTATGAGTAGTGTAACTCAGTAATTCTTGTTACTTGCTTATCGTTTGTGAATTTGAAGTGCTTGCAAATGCACATGTATTGGTACAAATAGAGCCCACTGGCCATTTTTCGGCTTTGTTTTTTTTAAAAATAGTCATTTTCTCGTCCTGATGTTTGACGTGTGAATTTTCTCATCCTTGAATATAAGATTTGAATATTTAATTCCTTTCTTTAAAGACTTGAATATTAAATCAAAGTGTCACTGCAACTCCATTAATTGAAGTAATAATTTGGGAGTTATTCGCCATCGACTTGCTTTTTTAATTGACCCAATTATTCTCCTTTCCTGAATGCTAAGCCATGAAGTACATTTAACACAAATATTGTGTAAAAAGAAATTAATGAATCATTTAATTGAGAAAGAAATCTATATACTTATCATGAGCATGTGTGTATTCTACATACTTGTATAATTCGCAGCATTCATCTACTTGATGGATACACAAAAGGCTGGCATATAGATGGAGTTATTATAAAGGAACATGATGAAACACACAAATTTAAGGGTTTTTAAAAAACTTTCATCATTTTTTATCAGCTTATGAAAGTTTTTTTTTTGTCCCTGCTTTATGTTTTTGGGTGTAACAGTAAGCTATAAGATCCTATGATTTTTTTTCGTTTTAGAAGTTGAGACTTTGAACATTTTATTTGGTCTTCAGTGTAACTAGCTTGCAAAATTCAAAGTAAAAAATGTCAGGTCTTGAAACATACTTCTTGCAAGAGGAACCCCTTTCATTTCATTGTAAACTGAAAAACATTTAAAAGGAAAGAGAGATGAAGAGAAAAAAGAGGGTCCAAGAAAAACCCCATAAGTTTTGAAGGCATCTAGTTCCCCTATATATAAGATGCAAAAGAGTTTCATGTCGAAGATATTTCTTAGAAGCTTTAAATTTTGATCATTGTTTCTTATATATGTAATTAATATTAAAATCTGCACGGTATGTGAATGTTATTAAGGAATATCGATCCTAGCTATTAAATTGTAGTCTAACTTAAAGTTTTAATTGTTCTTTTATACTAATAATCAGTGGATTCGTCTGGATTGGGAGATTCAATGATGCCTCTAGATTCTTAGAATGTATTTTTCTTGTTTTGGCACAATTTGATCACGTCTATGATTTTTATTTCGAGGAGTTTTCATACGTGAGGATTTGGACATCTTGCATATTTTCAATTCATTCAGTATCTTGTTGTAATTTGTGATGGTGAAATCTCTTGGAAAGCTCTATTAACGCCGTTGGGGGATTGGCTTGGACCTGATTTTTTCTTGTTCTAGCCCTGAATTTTCTTAACTAGGTGCGGTTCAAGTTATTATGCCACTGCAGCCTGGCAGTTGCCATGTTGGAATTAGTTTGATGGGTAAAGTGAGTATTTATTTTTATTTTTGATGGAAGTACGCATTTTCATTTATAAGCATCTAGAGGATGCAAGTCAAGTCTGTTTTCTTTTATCTTCCTTCTTGGGGGTTGTGATGTGATTTTTCCTCTTCTTGTGGGATATTAGTGGAATCATTTGGGTACTCAAGCATGAGTTCAGGTGTTGAAAAGTTATAAATGTTTCTTTGGGTGAGAGGTTTAGTCGTGTGATTATTTCTGTTCTGCTTGATAATTATGGATATGATTAGTGAAGGCATGAAATTTAGTACTGCTTGATTGCATTTGGAGTTCTTTTTGGGGTCATTCATGGAGTATAATTTGTGATTATTTCTGTTTTGCTTGATGATTATAGATATGTTGCTTGATAATTATAGATATGATTGGTGAAGATATGGAATTTGGCACGGCTAGATCGCATTTGAGTTTCTTTTTGGTGTCCACCAGGTACATTTAGTTCATATGTTCTCTTGTTATGATTCAGGAAAGTGATGCATTCTGGAAACTTGAGCAATGCAGTGGAGCATAGGTTTGGACATGCCACTTCATCTTCTTCTTTTTAAAAATAAAAATAAAATCTACCAATGTTTCTATTGATTTTACTATTGTTCTCTTCTATGGGGTTCTTTCCTAGGTGTGGTCTGAGTTGTTAGGGATGCATGGGTGGGTGTCTCTCGGATTTCGAATGCAGTTGCTCATGGAACCTTTCAGTGAGTCCAGAGGTTCAATAGTTATTGGCGCTTTCCCGAAAGTGATGTCCTTTGAAGTTATCCCAATTAGGTACTAAAAAGTTTCTTCTCCCAATAGTACGTGCTGCTTTATTTTTCTCTGGAAGTTCATCAAATTCAAATGAGCTTTTATCGATCACGACTCTGTAGTTATTGAAGTCAGATGCAATAATGTGCTTTCTACGTTTAGTCTCTGTTGTTTATCATGGCTTGATTTTTGATGAATAAAGTGCAAGTGGGTATAATGAAGTTAGTTACTGCAGTTTGTCTTTCGTTATACCGACACTACTCTTTTGAGGTGCTTCTGGTTCTCTGTTATGGTGCAACTCTTGTCAGCTACTACAAAATCAGGTGATTCTCTCTTTGGTCTCTTTGTGTAATAATTTCCTAGATGGCACAATAAGGAGCCGTGAGAATCTCAGACTGGTAACTCTGCTCCTATTATGGTCAGATCTTGTCAGCATCTAGGAAAGGAGTCTCTTTATGTCTGATGATTTTCTGGTTGATTACGTTGTGCGAACTTCAGTATCCATAACTGGACCAAGTCTCTACTTCCTACTTCTGGGGATTGCCCTGACATGTTTTTTGCTCGTCTTACAGGGTATGGTTTGCCCATTTTGCAGTCTTTCAATCAGCTGGTCTAGCTTGCCCTTTTGGAAGGGGAGATTCAAGCAGGAATTCAGGTTTTGGGAGTTTCAATGGTGGGAAGGTTCAATCATGTGATTGTATGCTTGATGATCATACGTAATAGCTTAATCTCGTGTAGAATCCCTAGTTCAATCATGGATGTGTTTTCGACTCTGACCTCCTTAGGTACTTTAACTTGTATGGTCTCTTAATTTTGATTTGAGATAGTGATGTCACGTCTTTGGGTGAATAAATTATTGGACCTGATTCCATGTTTTTTCTTCAAATCTACAAAATTCTCTTGATCTTTTACCTTTAGCTCTCTTTCCGCATAACGATGTTTAGGTGCAGTCTGAGTTGTTATGGTCTGCACAGACATATTATTGTTCTAGGATAAGGGTGATGGTTATGCTCTCTGTGGTCTCGTCGCATCCAATTATTTCATAGGTAGGACAGGGCTTGTCCGGACTTTGGATTTGTTAACTGAGTTTGCTTTAAGTGCTTGCAGTCTCAGGAATCTATATGTTAAGATGGCTCCGTCATTTGTTGTTTCATGGAAGCTCGGACTGCTGTTATTTGAAAGAGACGATAAGTTTCTTTGATCCTGATTGTATAGCTGCCTGGGGTGATGCTACTTGGACTTCTTCCCTTGTTTGTCCGTTTTTCTAGACATATTTGGCTGTGGAACAAGGATTGGATCTTTGTTTATTTACACTGTGTGATCATCTAATTAATGAGTCTGAGAAGCTTACCTTTTGTGTTCATTTCAGGTTATGTTACAACTCGTTAGCCCGATGTTGGATTCTATAATGCAAATGAGCATATGCTATCACAGATTACGTGGTATACTGGGGTCTGAGAATTGTAATGTTCTTGTAGAGCCCCGTAAATTTTATAAGCCAAATTATGTTACTTACGAGATTAGTGACGTGGTTAGATGGCTATGAAAGTGCTAACGGGGATTACTTACAGGACCTTATGTGAATTAATATGGTAATTATAATGGACGTCCCAGCGCACAACCGGCGTGCAAGAGAGTTAGAGCATGATTCTTTCACTGGACATGTTGCACGGTCGTTCCGTGTTTGAGGCTTCAGTTATGCTACCACGAATTAAATTAATGTCAATTCGGGAATTTCTTCAACTTACCCCATGCTATATAAAGTTTTGACTTGTCCTAATTTGGGCATCTTAGATTGTTGGAGTAACTTTTTGGGAAAAGAACGCAAGGAGAGGATGAGCTACGGACAAGTGTGACTCTATAGCTTTTTACCTTATTGAGTTTTGAACAACCGAATTCATATTTTTTAGTTAAACATATTTTATATTTTAATAAATAGTTAAAAAAAATAATATATATTATGTAGTAAAATATCAAAACAATCAGATTTTGGATGAAAATAATATTAAAAAGATGAAATAATAAAACCTGATTCACGAAGTGATAACTTATTTGATTTGAGAATACTTTTGTCTTTTAGAACAATTTAGTAATAAGACACTTGTAAAAACACTAAAAAAACTCCTATTCCCTTTTGCCCTCATTTGCCTAAGGAACCATACCTCGAGCATCAGCACTTATACCTTAGTTGGATTAGAAAATCTGTTACTATTAGTTTTCTTCTCTCTGCGACAGTGTATATATAGAGCACACATCATTACTTGATATAGAAAAAATCGCCCGGTGAAACCAATTACGTTCGATTTCAAGAAGCACCAACTTCCCCTTGAAGATGATGAAAGCTGACGAGGATGTCCGCATGATCTCTGCTGAAGCACCCATTTTGTTTGCCAAGGCATGTGAGCTCTTCATATGGAACTCACCATTCGTTCCTGGCTTCACACCGAGGAAAACAAACGACGGACTCTGCAGAATAACGACATCGCTGCGGCGTGGCAGTCCGTTTGGCAGGCTGCTGACAATAATCCCTATACTAGTGGAGGGAACAGTGGACATGGTCAAAGGTAACTTTGTAGGTCAAATTGCTTTATTCCATTTTCGTCAAAGGTGGTAACTTTCTTCTTTTTCTGAGAATTTGACAGTGGGTTTGTTGTTAAAACTGCTAATTCTTGTTCTTTTTTCTTTTTTAATTACTACAAATATTTTCTCTTCTTTATATGCTTGCCTTCTTGCATTTAGGGCAACAACAACATATCCCGTGTAATTCCACAAGTGGGGTTTGGGGAGGGTAGAGTAGGATGTACGCACATCTTACCTTTACAAGATAGGGGTATAGAGGTGGTTTTTCGATAGACCCTTGGCTCAAAAGGAATGTTATCCAAGCGGGACTTGCAATTAGGCAATCATAATTAAATTCGAGTAAAGTACTTGTATAATTTTTATGCATTCTCTCTTCACTCATTAAAAAAACAAATCTTTTCTGCGATATCTCATTGATGTTGCAACATAGAGATAGGAGTTTGGACTTTCATCAATCACGTCTTCTATATTTTGCATCGGTGGAGAAAATGGTTTGGCATATCTGGATTTTGTGGATATCCAAATTTAGAGCAACAGATCGATATGCTTTCACACGATTGTTTGATATCTATACTATAAAGGAGTTCATGATTGATTCTCTTAATAGGAAATTACAAGTTTCCACACAGTGGTAACTGTTATTGGTGTTGATGCCAAGATGGAGCCAAAACATAAGTGCCAATTTTCTTGCCAGTCCAATGATTATACATGCATGCTTGGGATATGCCATCCATAATCGTTACCTGTTATCCTGAGAAACAACTGATATCTGATGTCTTTGTCGGTGTTGCAAAGTACGAAAAGTGTTTTCCATCTCCCACAGCCTTTTATGTAGTTTACATGCATGTCAAGGTATAATTCTTGGTTTTCTTCATCATGTAGTTATTGGTTATGCTAATGCATATTGAACATGTGGCCAGTAGGTAAAGTGGGATTAAATTCGTTGCTAACCCAGTCGGCTTAGAGTATGTCGTATAGGAAAGTAAATCCAGCGCAAGTCCAAAGAACTAGGATAGTTGGATTTGGTTAGTTATAACATTTTTTTCTCCTTTTCTGTCGTTTGCGCTAATGCCAAGAAAGACCAGATATTTGGCACTTTGCTTGAGCATTTAGCGCGTCAACGACTTTCTCTTCATGGTAGAAGCTCATCTATATATTTCCCAAAACCGTGTCAGTAGGGATTTTCCCACTTTGGATTCTCAATGAAGCTAGGGTAAAAAAACATTGTCTTATGATTCACTTTTAGGGCATGAGTGGAAGTTATATTTGACCTTAAGAGAACAAATCATCTTACCTAATAAATATGCTAATATGGTGGTGAAAATTTTGAAGTGACTTTCTCTCCAGTGATCAAGTTTGCATCATGCTCTAGATGTTACTTCAACAGCTGAATTTTGCTCGATGAGACAGTTTAGGCAGTGACTTGGAACTCATGGCTCATCTATCATTTGGTTCATTCTATTGCCAGGTCCAAAACTGTGGATAAGCTAATAAAAAAAGTACGTTGTGAGACCAATTTTAGATTAGAATTATATGTGGTCGGTCTATGGAGAGTTGACACAGCCATCAAGAAGATCTGGATCATGATACCTGGTTGTATATTTTGGTGTATCTGGATAGAAAGGAATAGCAGATGTTTTGAAGGGGAGTCAACTTCTGTAGGTGATCTGAAGGCAAGGTGTTTAGTCAATTTGTTTAGTTGGTCCTGTCTGTACCCTGCTGTTAATGCAAGGCAATTTCAGGACTTTATTAGCTCACTAATCTGTCTTAGATAGTTTGTCCAGTCAGCCAGTGATTTTTTGTAAGCTAAAATGCCAAATCTTGTAATTTTTGCTTTTTTGCATCTTCTTGATGCCTCTATTAATATGACTTTACTTCATCAAAAAAAATGTTCCAAACTTATTTTTTTCTTTGTTTTAATAAAAACTTAACTAGAGTTACTTCAAACACTTCCTCAGCTGAAATTATATATAGTTAATGGATGGCCGTAGTTTATATGTATCTTGTTTTCATTTGGAAAATGAATTAGGGTTACTTCAGTGTCTTCTAGAAGATAAATAAATATTAGTCAGTTTGATTCTCATAGTCGAGTAGATTAAATTCTTGAAATCCTCCTTTATTTTTTTCCTCTTTGATCCCTCTTCTCTCTAGGGTTAGTCTATTTGTATGAAGAGGAAGGGGAAAAAAATTAGAAGGAAATGGTAAGAGGATGGATTATCTCCAGTACTTATCACAATTGTAAAGGATGAAGAACAATGTTAATCTAGTAGGTACCTGGTGAATGTTGGCTCTGACACCATCATGCTTAGTAATGTTAATTAAGGAAAAGTATGTTGAGCAGCATAAACATGAACGCAATTTAGGTTGCCAAATATCTCAGCAAACATCACATTTGGAGCTCGAATGTGATTCTAAGCCGTGCAAACTTGGCTGGTTGGTGTTCATTTTCTGATGTGTGTCATGTGCCATGCTTGTTCTCATTGCTCTGTAAATTCATGTACGGCGTTTCATTATTTAATAGAGAAAATGCATGGGGAAATATGATATCGATTGTTTATAGTCTAGCTAGTTCATGGTGACTTTGCCACCATCCTTGTGCTTTCTTTCTTTGATGCTCAACTTATCATTGTAACAACATCTATCCATTGCCATATTTATTCCATCCCTCAAATAAATCCCTATTCATTAATCCGCTTGTACTCATTTGTGGCATCTCTTGATTTGTTTGGTATGATGTTGGCATCTTAGTTCTTAGATGACATGATTGCTATGGTTAAATGTGTAGTCTCGAAAAAAAAATCTTACTCCAAAGTTATCTGTTTATGGGCTGTGGTTTCTTGATGTTGTACTTGAGAGACTAAGAAACTAACTTATCTATTTAGTATTTGTTTGCTGTAGTTTCTTGATATGGTTCTGTTTGACGATACAAGACACTGATTTCTCTTTCATATGGTTCAATTATTAATTGTTTGTAATAATTTTTCTATTTGATCATGCCGCAATTAAAGATCATGTTCGCTGTTGATCCCAAATTCTTAGTGGCCTAACAGAAGCTATTAGTTGCTAATGCTACAGGTCCTCTCAAATGTGAGTATACCTTATTGCTACTGTCCATGGATACTGGCTTAACTGTAATGACGTGAATCATTTTTAGTCGTTTTGTCTGTATAAAACTGTGTAGGTTATCAGAATGCTTATGCTTTTGGAATTCTGGTTTTCAGGGTTAAAATAAACTGACGTTTCTTCTTGCATAACAGAACAATTGTGTTATGTTACTTTAATTAGTTCTCTTTGTGCCCTTTAGTGTTTTTGCTATTGCTCCTTGCTATAGTAGTATGATGGAGCCACCAAGGCTTATTTGCTATGGGGATGATTAGTAAGCCTAGTGGGCAGTTTGGCCTAGTGGTCAATGATGTAGGTGCGGAACTTGGTGACTATGGTAATTACGGTTCCACTAGTTCCATCATTTATGTAATCTCAACATAACAATTCGGCGCAAATGTTTTTGCAAAGCTTGGATGGCACAATTAGTCTAATTTGTTAGATTAAGATCACATAAATCACTAAATCATAAACATGGGTGCACTCAAATACATACTACCAGTTTCATAAACACAAAACATTAATGAGTTTTCCCATTGTTATAACTATGATATGTTTAGACAGAGGGGAGATGTTGGATTATGACCCGTTGTTTGACCCATCTTGACCAAGCAAACTTTGTGTGGGTTGGCTCTTGACCCAATAATTACTTTGACCCGTTTTAATCTGCCCGAATTTAGCCCAACCTGCCCATTTGCCACCCGTAGTCATCTGTAATTCTTGATCAGATGTCATGATCACTATTTGTGGTACATTATTACATTTTTGAAAAAATGGAGAATGCATTTGTTCCTTCTCTTCCTTAGAAGTTTTATCTGCTTCTGTCATTTCCTAGTGAATGTAAAGAGATAGTAGCTTTAAGATTAAGTAGTGTAGGAGGTTTTGCAAAAGACAATATTTTGTTAGTCAAGTGATCACACAGACGGGAAACTACAACTTGCAAGTTATAGTTTTGAGTCCATCTTTTATTTTCTGGACAGTATCTAAGTGAAAAAGTGATTTTCACTTTGATACAAAACAATGTTCCTTCTAGCTTAGGTTAATCAGATGACACAAATCAAAGTTCATGTTTTTTTCTGCAGAATTGCAGCCTTAGACCTTTAACATCTGGTGCAGAAGCATGGAATAATACAACTCTTTGTTCGTAACAACATGGCTAAATCATGTATTAGTCATTACAACTGTACATTTAAGTCTTAATCATCAACTCAGTGCTAACTGCTAACTTCATTGTCACTATGTCGGTTGAAAAAGTTAAGGTAAATGTACACTAAGGGCTTCATTCTTTAAAAAGAAGGGAAAGAAGACGTCATAAATATTATTTTCAATTTTATATTCAAAAAATAGAAATGGAAGTTAGTAGATGGTGGTCTGAATATTAAAATTTGCACCTTCACCAAAGAATCAAGAATCAAAATCTTCAACGCTAAATTTTTTTTCCTTATTTACTTGCGTACTTTTAGTATGAAAGTCAAAACTAACTAAATCTGAAATAGATATTAGATATTACGATGAAGTCAAATATGAATTCCTATCTATTCAAGGAAGTATACTTATAGTCAGAACTTCAAAACTTTTCTCAGGATGTGATTTAAAAGACCGTAGAAAATATAAGGAAGAAAATTTAGGAGGGAAAATTACAGTTAATGTAGATAACCCAACTCTCTTTGTTCAGCAGTGGCAGAACATGGCTAAATCATATATCAGTCATTAAAAATTTACACCAGATGCTTAATCATCAACTCAGTGCTAACTTCATTGTCACTATTTAGTTGAAAAATTTAAGGTAATGGAAACTAAGGACTTCATTCTTGTAAAGGGAGGAAAAATGAAAAACTTCATAGATAGTACTTTAAATTTGACACTAAAAAATAGAAAAGGAAGTTAGTAGATAGTGGTCTGAATATTAGTATTTGCACTTTCACCAAAAAACCAAGAATCAAAATCTTTAACACTATTTCTTTTCCTTATTTACTTGTGTTCTTTTAGTAAGAAAGTCAAAATTAGCTAAATCTAAAATAGATTTTAGATATCATGATGAAGTCAAATATGAATTCCTATCTATTCAACAACATACCCAGTATATTCCCACAAAGTGGGGTCTGGCTGAATTCCTATCTATTCAAGGAAGTATAATTATATTCAAAAATTCAAAACTTTTCTTTAGGTGCGATTTAAAAAACTGAAGAAAATAAAACGAAAACAATTTAGCAAGGAAAATTACAGTTAATGTATATAGCCCAACTCGCTGTTCAGCAGTAGCAAAGCATGGCTAAATCATATATGTCATTAAAACTTTACACCAGATTCTTAATCATCAACTCAGTGTTAATTTCATTGTCACTATGTTAGTTGAAAAAGTTAAGGTAAATGAAAACTAAGGACTTCATTTTTTGAAAAAGGAGGAAAAAGAAAAACTTCATAAATAGTATTTTCAAATTGATATTCAAAAAATAGAAAAGGAAGTTAGTAGATGGTGATCTGAATATTAGTATTTGCACCTTCCCCAAAAAACCAAGTATCAAAATCTTCAACACTAAATTTTTTTCCTTATTTACTTGTGTTCTTTTGGTCAGAAAGTCAAAGTTAATTAAATCTGGAATAGATTTTAGACATTATAGTCAGTAATTCAAAACTTTTCTCAGGATGTGATTTAAAAGACAAGACAGAAGAAATATAAGTAAGAAAATCTAGAAAGGAAAATTACAACTAATGTATATAGCCCAAAATAGTTTTTTTTAATTTATATTCTCCAAATTATAAGAAGTTGGTAAATTTAAGTATAGTTAAATATTAACCATGGTAAGGGTTTAACCTCTACTAACCTCCCTCCCCCAACTATAAAAGGTAAAAATAAAGGGCCAGGCCAAACCTGAAATAGTTACTTTACATTCAGGAAAACAAAGCTTTTTCTCCCTTTTTTTCTTTCTCTTTTTTCGAAAAATTGTTTTACCAGCCAAAATTATAGATCCCTCAGGGTTTTGATCAACACTCTGTATAGCTAGAAGCTTCCTTTTGCAGGTAAACTATTTTTAATCAAATGCTTCTGCATTGTTTTCATGCATGGCTTCATTTGGATTGCTGTAACTGTTTTCTGCATTTGTTCTTATGAGGAAGATGATTTATGCATTGGTTTATATATAGATGTTATATATATGTGTGTGTGTGTGTGTGTATGTATAACCCTTTCTTTTTTCTTTTTAATCTGTGTTGCTAGATGACTTTGGAATTCGAGGGATTTAGTTATCTTGCTGAATTCATGTCAAATACTTTTTGTTTTTGAAGCTTTGAATGTGAGATTCTGTTCTAGATTTTGGGGTGAATGTTTTTATAAATAAGAAAAAAGGGCCATTTTGAAGTGTCTGATCTGAAATTTTGTAACTTCTATAAGAGGAAGTTGATTTTCAGAATCATAAATTGGTATCTACTACTTATCAGTTTAGAATGATTTAAGAACGAAGATTTAGGGATGTCTCCTTGAGCTGTTGAATTTTACTTTAGTTCCGGAGAAAATAATTAATATAGAGGATTTTTTTCGACAAAGCAATTAATATAGAGAATTCATATAGCCAACCCTAACTCGTTTGGCTTGAAGCTTTTCCCCCCCTCAATAGTAGATCACAGGAGAAATCTGTCTTTATAAAAGAAATGTATCACAGGAGAAATCTGTGTAAATTGAACTTCGATTGTACAAATGGTACTTCAAGCGTGGAATGAGCATTAAGAGATGCATCTGTGGTTTCATAGCTTATTTAGTTACTATACTATTTATGTGCTCTGAGAAACTTGAATGGTTTTGAGCATTGCCTTTCGCACCACTGTAATTCAGGTTTTCAAAAGGTCGGTAATTCAGTTTGTCGGTTTCCCATGATTGTTTGACCAGTTTCCTATAGATTTTGGCACATGATAGGAGAGAAAGTTCAAAAAGGAAGATGCATTTATTTTGTGGCTGGAACAAGTGTCCTGATCTTGTTGTTCCTATGTCCTTTTTCTGCCAAAAAGGTTAATTTCAACTTCTCGATCAATTTGGTTTTGTTTTTGGCTTCCTAAACATTCCAGAATAGGGCACGAAGTTCAATTTTTCTTTTCCATCAAACAGGAAGATTGTTGAGAAGTTCTTGAATAAGAAACTTATAATATTCATAGACAAGCTAAGAAAGCACGTCCCATTTTTGTCAGTTCTTACTTCCGTTTGTCCGGAGTCCTTTTACATTTGGCTAATTGATAAAATATATCCTTTTTTCTAGGAAATAGGAAAGTGGAGATTCTCAATAAACAATGCAATTATTTCATTCAGGTGGAACAGTATCATGGTTAGGTTTAGGAAGGTCTAATACAGTTGATTCAATAGATCGAATGATATAATGTTAGATATTATTGTAACTCCCCTTTGTTATATCAATACCCTTGTCTTATTACTAATTAGGTTTAGTTTCCATGAAGTTCAGAATCTTTCATAGATTCCTTGTGCTTTTCTGGTGTTCGCAGAAACTGGGAAAAATGTAATCAAACCTATAGTTTCACACTCAATCCGGCTTGCTTTTCTTTTTTTAAGTCGTCGTTACTTTGTATTACTAGTACCCTTTTTTCTTTTATGGTATTATTTTCCGGCTTTCAAGTTTGTAGTTTATGTGACTTGCATTTTTGTAATGTTTGTATTCTAGGGTTGAAGAGTCAAAGACAGTTCTTCTCCATAGTATTTGTGTGAATAAACTTCACGCAATAACCAGGGCGTCGAGTGTTGCTCCACTTGCTGTTGAATCTGAGGGAGACAATAAAGTTTGCCTTTTGCAGTCTGCCAAAGTTGTAGGCAAATGAATTTTAATAAAGATGAAGCTGTTAGGGCAAAAGAAATTGCTGAGCAGAAATTAACTGAGAAGGACATTGCTGGAGCTCAAAAATTTGCCTTGAAGGCTCAAAATCTGTTTCCAGGCCTTGATGGTCTTTCTCAGTTCCTGGAAGTGGTCAATGTGTATGTTGCTCATGAGAAGAAAATTTATGGTGAAGTGGATATTTACGGTGTCCTTTCTGTAGAGCCCTCAGCAGATGATGAAACAATAAGAAAACAATACAGAAGGCTTGCTCTAGCTCTTCACCCTGATAAAAATAAATCCGTTGGGGCAGATGGGGCGTTTAAGATTATATCTGAAGCGTGGAGTTTGTTGTATGATAGAACCAAAAGGATGATGTATGACAATAAGCGTGCTACGAGGAATGCATCCATGCAAGGCAACCAGCACAGATTTCATAATTTCTCCATGAACCCAGCAAGTGCAAGAAACACAACTAACGCTAATTTCCAGCCCGCCCCGGTGGCTCCCCAGCCATCAAAATTCGAGACATTCTGGACATCTTGCAATACATGCCAGATACGTTATGAACACTTAAAGCTCCACCTACACAAAAGCATTATGTGCCCCAAATGTCACCGGCCTTTTAGGGCAAGGGAGGTAGGTGTTCCCGTGAAAAGTCAAGCTGCACACCCCGGCCGACCAGATGGTGAAAACTTGAAGAGAACTCATGCAGAAGAAGCTATGACTGCACTGAACCAAGAGGCTTTTCTGAAGAAAAGCAATTCGTTCATGAAAACTGATGCAGGTTTTGTTCCTGATTCAGTTTCCACTTGTTCAAAATCTGACAGGCTAATAAAAAAGAGACGCATAGCTGAGTTGAATTCAAAATTTCAAAGAGAAGGGATGGTAAATGAATTGGCTGCAAAAGGTGGATCTAGTAGCCAAGGAAACATACACGGAAATGAGAATGGTGTTTTGAGAGCAGAGAGGGCTACCATTGTGGCAAGTAACAAGCTCAGGAGTTCAAGGGAGTTATCCAGTTTAGAAATTCGCAATATGCTGGCGAAAAAGGCTAGGATGGAGATCTCCAGGAAGCTTAAAGAATGGAGCACAACTGCTACTTCTATAACTTCATCTAAGAAGGGAAAAGAAGTGGAAAAGAAGAAGCAAATTGCTCCTGAAGTTATCAAAGATCATTTAGAATCAGATGCTAAGTCGATGACTGTTCCTGATCCGGACTTCCATAATTTTGACGCGGATAGAACGGAAAAAGCTTTTGATGATAAACAAGTTTGGGCTGCTTATGACAATGATGATGGCATGACGCGTTATTATGCTCTGATTCACAAAGTGATTTCTAGAAAGCCATTTAAAGTGCAATTGAGCTGGTTGAACTCGAGAAACAACTCTGAACTTGGCCCAATTGATTGGGTTGGTTCTGGCTTCCTCAAGACCAGTGGAAACTTTAGGATTGGGAAGCATGAAATCAGTAAGACGCTCAATTATTTCTCCCACAAGGTCAAGTGGGTGAAAGGGGCGGGAGGTGTCATCCAAATTTTCCCCAGAAAGGGAGAAGTTTGGGCTCTGTACAGGAATTGGTCTCCGAAATGGAATGAGCTAACTCGGGATGCTATTATACACAACTATGACATGGTGGAAGTGCTCGCCGACTACACTGAGAAGGAAGGTGTCACAGTTGCTACATTAGTCAAAGTAGCTTGCTTCACGTCAGTATTCCGTCAGCATTTTGACCCTAAATTTCTTCATATTCCAAGGGAAGAGATGTTTCGCTTCTCTCATCAGGTCCCTTCATATTTGCTCACAGGCCAAGAAGCTCCAAATGCTCCCACTGGTTGCTGGGAGTTGGATCCTGCAGCCCTGCCCTTAGAACTTCTTAGAGTCATGACAGATGCTGAAATAGAGGCTCAGGGAAAAGTTTCAGATACTTCAAACTTAGAAAGGACATGTAGTGAAAGCAAAGAGTCCTATGTGGTTGGCAACAACAATGTGACAAAGGGCAAAGAGACTCCCAGTGATTCCATGAGTCGTTTCAAACAACCCATAGTGACATATTCAAGAAAGAAGAAGTAGAAGGCAGAAGCAAGTACCATTGAAGCCAAGAGAGAAACAAGCTCAGTTGCTGCCGAGGGCTTTTAACCTTTGATCAAGTAATTTTGGTGCCTTCAGTAGGTTCAGCTCCCCCTGAACCCCCTTGTTTGATTGCTAATGATAGAGTAGTGTAGATGAAGAAGACAATGAATCCAGCACCCAAATGAACTTTTGGCCTTGTTTTTGTTTCCTTCTACAGATCAAGAAAGAGCTATACTGTAAAAAAGAACTTGAATCATATTCTGTATATTTCAAGTTTTTTTCTTACGTAACTTTTGGTCAATATATTTAATCGACCATCTTATGTTTGTAATTGCTTTCCTTTTTCTGTTTTTTAGTGAATTTAATGGGCTGTGTGATTCTGTTCTTGTGTACATGGATTTCAAATGACTTTCAGCATTTAAAGTGTTAATCATTTCTCCTTTTTTTTTTTTCCAAATGACTTTCACCAAATGTTTCTTTTCTTTTCTCTTTTTTTCTATCTTTTAACTTTAGCTTCTTAGCTTTTCTTATTTGTGGCTCTTATATTGCTGCTTTGTGCATAGAGCTAGCCCATAAATTAACTACTTCTGCATGCAGGCTCATTACTGACTCCAGAGATCATTTACCTGTATGATTCTTTTTTTCTCTTTCCTGTAAGTCCATAAGTAGTGTAATTCAATAATTCTTGTTAATTGCTTATAGTTTATGAATTTGAAGTACTTGCATATGCACATGTATTGGTAGAAATAGAGCCCACTGCCCATTTTTTGGCTTTGTTTTTTTTTAAAATAGTCCTTTTCTCATCCTGAAGTTTGACGTGTGAATTTTATCATGGGCTTGGGAAGAATGACTTTCAAAGTTGGGATCACTGCATATCGTGGAAGAAAATCCTTGTATAAAACATTTGAATATTTAATTCTTTTCCTTAAAGACTTGAATATTAAATCAAAGTGTCATTGCAACTCCATTAATTGAAGTAATAATTTGGGAGTTATTTGCTATTGACTTGCTTCTTTAATTGACCCAAGTAATAAAGCATTCCTACTTTGTTGTTTCTTTTGTTTATCAAGGATTGGTTTTCTTAATGGAATGGAATAGGCAGTGCTCATGTGGTGATACAATAATATATTGAATTTTGTCTCCAGTTGCGAGGTTATCATTATTGTTCTTTCAAAGTCGTTTTGGTGCTCCCTTCATGCAGATTGTCACCCTTCTACATAGGGTGGTACTCTCTTTCTCTCTCTCTCTTCACGTTCGATCATTTCTTATGGTGAGATGAGTTTCCTCCGAACTTTGCACTCATTACTGAGCCTTTCTGTGCTTGCAGTTGCAGGAACTTATATATGAAGATGGTTTCCTTTTCTTTTTTTGTAACAGTAAAGTATGAGCTGCGGTAATTTTGTCTAGATGTTTATGTTCTTTGATCCCAGGCATGTAATTGTTGGGGACTACGAGGCATTGCTAAAGCGGTCTAAGAGCTGCTTAATCCGTGAGATTGTGGTACTGCTACTTTTGCCTGTGATCCTTTAACTGTCACTCTTAGATTGATTTAACTTATGATTCAGGAGTAGAACACATGGAAAGGTGATTGATGTTATTGGATGTGGATAATGCACCTCTAGCTACATGCTCTCAACAAAGTTACACTTGCTGATTTTGAAAAAGGAACAATTTAGAAGTCTTATCTGTTGGTCTGATAATTTTGGAAGTCTCATCTGTTGGTCTGATAATTTTGGAAGTCTCATCTGTTGGTCTGATAATTTTGGAAGTCTCATCTGTTGGTCTGATTTATGGATGTCTATTTAAAGATGGTAATGGGGAGTACTCTCAGGGACAATTCCTGTTGTCTTTTGTTGCCCCTGGTTGTGGTTCTGAGCTTAAGATTTTGTTTTCCTTCGGTGTCTATTTTGTTATGTCTTCCTTCTTGGGGGTTGTGATGTGATTTTTCCTCTACATTGTGGGATGTAGGTTACCCATTTGCAATTGGAGCAATTGGTTTAGTGGAATCGTTTGGGTACTCAAGCATGAGTTCAGGTGTTGAAAAGTACAAGTGTTACTTTGGGTGAGAGGTTTAGTCATGTGATTATCTCTGTTCTGCTTGATAATATAGATATGATTGGTGAAGGTATGGAATTTAGCACTGCTTGATTGCGTTTAGAGTTTCTTTTGGGGTCAGTCATGGAGGATGATTTGTGATTATTTCTGTTCTGCTTGATAATTATAGATATGATTGGTGAAGCTTTGGAATTTGGCACGGCTTGATCGCATTTGAGTGTCTTTTTTGGGTCCATCAGGTACATTTAGTTCATGTGTTCTCTTGTTATGATTTAAGTGATGCGTTCTGGAAATTTGAACAATGCACTGGAGCATAGGTTTGGATATGCTGCTTCATCTTCTTCTTTTTTTCCAAAAAAATCTACCAATGTTTCTATTGATTTTAATGTTGCTCTCTCCTATTGGGTTGTTTCCCAGGTATGGTCTGAGTTTTTATGGATGCATGGGTGGGCGTCTGGGATTTCGAATGCAGTTTCTCCATGGAACCTTTCAGTGAGTCCAGAGGTTCAGTATTTATTGGAGCTTCCCCGAGACTGACGTCGTTTGAAGTTATCCCAATTGGGTACTAAAAGTTTCTTCTTCCAATCTGCTTTACTTTCCTCCAGAAGTTCTTCAAATTCATGAGCTTTTATTGATCACGACTCTATAGTTGTTGAAGTCAGATGCCTACTTATAGTCTTTCTGTTTATCATGGCTTGATTTTTGATGAATAAAGTGCACGAGGGTGTAGTTACTGCAGTTTGTCTTTGATTATACCAGCACTGTTCTTTTGAGGTGCTTCTGGTTCTCCATTATGGTGCAGATCTTTTCAGCTACTACAAAATCAGGTGATTTTCTCTCTGGTCTCTTTATGTAATAATTTCCTAGATGACATAATAAGGAGCTCTGAGAAGTGAGAATCTCAGACTGGTAACTCTGCTTCCATTATGGTCAGATCTTGTCAGCGTCTAGGAAAGGAGGCTTCTTTCTTTAGTCTCTTTACATCTGATGATTTTCTGGTTGATTAGGTTTTGCGAACTTCAGTATTCATAACTGGACTAAGTCTCTAGTTCACTATTCTTCCTACTTCTGGGATTGCCCTGTCATGTTTTTTGCTCGCCTTACAGGGTATGGTTTACTCATTTGCAGTCTTTCAATCAGCTGGTCTAGCTTGCCCTTTCGAAAGGGGGGATTCAAGCATGAATCAGGTTTTGGGAGTTTCAAGTGTTCGCTTTGATGAGAAGGTTCAATCATGTGATTATCTGCTTGATGATCATAGTAACAACTTGATCTCGTGTGGAATCCCTAGTTCAATCATGGAAGTGTTTCCAACTCCGACCTCTTTCGGTACTTTTTAAAAAAAAATCAAGTAAAAGTATTTTCATTCACAAAACATGACCAAAACGGCCGTATACAAAGGTTATACCAAAAGATCAAAACTCAACAAATATGATACTTTACAAACTCCACCCAATCCTCTAAATAACAAGGAACTTTCTGATTACACCAAAAGAAAATTAAGGGAGCGGAGGCTACTCTTCAACTGCAAGAAACTCGACTCTACACCTTTTAAAGCTCTCCTATTTCTCTCTCTCGGAACTACCCACATTAACTCAATCGGAACCATGTTCCAAGCCTTTCGTCTTCTCCTCCCTCGCCTGCTTTTGCAATTGAGCATCAGATCTTTCACAGTTCTTGGCATTACCCAAGGAGTGTGAAACCATCTAAACATATCCCACCATAATCTCATGGTAAGCCCGCAATGTAGAAGAAGGTGATCCACGTCTTCACACGTCTTCTTGCACATGTAGCACCAACTAACACAGACAACCTTCTGCTTTCTAAGACTTTTGGCTGTCAAAAGCACCCATCTAGTGGCTAGCCAAGTGAAAAAACATACCTTCATTGGCGCACTTGGGACTCATATTGCATTACATGGGAACTCAACCTCCTCCCTAACCAAAAGTTTCTCATTAAAGGACTTCACAGACTTCACAGAGAACACTCCATTACTTCCAAGGCCTCACCGCCATGCATCGGGATTATCCACCGGATTGACTTGCCTATGTAGTAGGTCGATCAATCTTTGGAACTCACTCACTTCCCAATCTTGAAAATCCCTTCTAAATCTCAAATCCCCAAAAGTCTCTCCCACACCAGATGAAGTGAGTGAAAATCCCCGCTCTGGAATTCATCTTTCAAGATTATATTCCCACACCAGTTATGTCCCCAAAAATATACTCTCCTCCCATCTCCGACCTTGAATGAGATATTTTACACAAAATAATCCCATCCCTTCGTGATATTTCTCCACAAGCCACATCCGAAAGGCAAAACAATATCTCTAGATTTCCAACCCCCATGCTTAATCCCACATTTTCTTTGATAAGTAATTGTTATATTGACTGGCATCAAGAACATGCTGAAAACAGTACAAAGAAAATAGGAAAAGCTCCTAGATACAAAAACCTACAGATAGAGCATTGAGCCATTTCCCTAAACGAGCAAAAAGTCTGGCTGTTAAGTCAAAGACAGGGAGCTTATGAAATCTACAAGAGGAATAACATCATTTACAGGGGTTAAATTGCTCCAACTGAAAAGGAACATCAAACACTTAAACTTCAGAGAAGAGTTAGGAGTTGAAATCCCATCAAAACATCTACAATTTCTTTCTATCCAGATACTCCAAAAAATGCATGCTGGTATCATCTGCCAGATCCTCCCATATTTATCACCTATCACCCCCTCCATAAAGCTTGTACCTCCACCCCGAACCTCCACATCCATTTGCCCACAAAGCTTTATTAGAAACATTTAAATCTTTAACTCCCGGGCCTCCCCATTTTTTAAGAGATGTGACAACCTCCCATCGCACCAAAATGAAACTTCTTCTCCCCGTCCGCCGCATCCCATAGGAAATTTCTTTGAATTTTTTCCAACTTTTCAATGACCGAAGTTGGAGCGAGAAACAAAGACAAGTAGTGTATGGGAATGCTCGAGAGTGTACTCTTAATAAGCACTTCCTTCCCGCCCTTGGACAAATATCTTTTCTGCCACCCTACTAGTCTCTTCTCGACCCTCTGAATAACCAGATTCCACATAATGTGATCCTTGTTTGAAGCACTTAATGGTACTCCAAGTTATTGTCACCCCCCGAGCCTACCCCGTGGACGTAACATGAGACCTGGGACCACAAGTTCCCAAGCTAACCCTTGGCATTAGCATGACCTTAAACATGAACACATATACATAGAGCGAAAGCTTAACTGAAAGTTATGAGCAGCTTAATCTGTTCTATAAATGTAACTCTACAAATAACAATTTGAATCAAAGAAACTAGCTATCTAACTATGTCTGAAAAGCCTCTAAAAAACTGATAAGATGAGTTGCTGGGGCAAAATCCCCAGCTAACTCTAAATACTGAAGGAAAGGCATGAAAATAACTAAAACTCATAAAGAAGTCTTCGAATGATGAGGACTCACCAATCCGACGGGATGTCCTGCTTTGATCTAGCCACGAGTCTGGGAACGAACGCCTGAATCTACATCATGATTAGATGCGACACAAAGAGGTATGCGGTCAGTACTATGAAATGTACCGAGTATGTGAGATATGCATATGTCATGATAAAATATACTTGAAAGCATGCAGAAACTGAAATCATTTATCAGTAGTAAAATCTATCGTACAATGGTTCAAAGTAAAATCATAAGCTGAAAAGATGAATCATATCCACAAGTCATAAAGTAGTAAGTCTGAACTTAAAAGCTAAGAGTCATGTATACTTATCAAACTTGAAACCATTTTAGTGGGGAGTTTCTCGTAACCGACATAGACCATGTGAGCTATACAGAATCCAACTTCTGAACCCTAGTTGGCAGAGCTGCCCTCTACCTTGTCGGAGTATAAGACCATGTTTAGAGTGAAACCACTATCATGAGTTCATTGGGCTAGAGGAGACGCTCTCAACTAACGAGGACCCTCTTAACCTATGCTCGCAACGTAGTTTTGGACTTGGGTTGTCTGGAACCCTTGTCTGGTCGGTTCTAAATGCTACTCCCAAAAACCATATCATAGCGCTCATACATAGCTGAAAACATATATTTAAAACATGGCATGACACTAGTCAAAATATGTGTTTCTACTTAATTTAGCAGCTGAGGAACTATTCATTCTAAATTCTGAGGTCATGTTATCTGGACATGCCAAATTATCTTAAAAACAAGTAATAATGTCAAATCATGCTAGGTGTTCTCTCTCAAAATCATGGAGTTAGAAAATACTTGTAGAAACTCATGCATAATCGTTTAAATAGCAATAGGAAGCATGTAACATTAATAAGAGATCAAATTTGCAGGAAACTTGCATAGTTGGGTATGAACCCTAAATTCGTAGAATCATGAAATCAAGTAAAAAGCATAAGGTTTTGGGCATAAGGGTGAAAGGGACCCTTATTGAAGGCCCACGTACCTGGAACTTGAAGAATTCCTAGCTAGAACTTTGGGGATGAAGACTTGGAGAAGAATCCCCAAGGTTGGAGGTGGAGAGACCGCTTGCTTTCTTTTCTTTCTGAGAGTTGTATCGTGGCAATGAGGGAGAGGAAAGTCGACTAAGCTAATTAAACCCCTCCTATAGGCTTAAAACGACTTAGTATAGGATTTAAAAGGGTAGGAAAAGACCAAAATACCCCTAATTAAACTTACGGAAAGCTGCAGGAATTTCCGCTAGACGGGCCACCCCACGGCTCGTGGGGACCGTCGGACTGGGGAGGGATCAAGCGACCCACTAGATGGATCTTACAGTCGAGGCTCACGGCTCGTGGCCTTGACCGTCGGGTTGGTTCACTGGACCAGTCCAACGGCTGGCCTCACGGCTCGTGGGCTCCACCACAGCTCGTGGGCCAGCTCGTTAGAGTTGAGGAGACTGTGACAGCTCCCACGGCTTGGCTGACGGCTCGTGGCCCTGCCCATGGAGCTTGAAACCTGCAGAAAACCAGTCTGAATACTAGTCTAACGTTGGTTCAAATTACGAGGTGTTACAGATATGTAGTCAGAAGAGCCCCAACCCTACAATTCAAAACTTATCGAAATGGCTAAGAATTGTTTTACAATAAGCATGAGCTGCTTTAATTTACGATGGTAGCTTAGGACCCTTTAGGTGAAGTTAGATATTTTATTTATGGAAAAGGAACAAGTGAGAGAAAAGTCATGCTTAGTCACTTAAATATAATTTGCTACTTTGAATGGAGACACATGGGAATAATATTGGAACTCCCCATTGAACAGTTTATCGAAATGGCTAAGAATTGTTTTACAATTTATTGAAGCATTTACATAGAAATGCTTTAAAGATTACAAGAAAATGCATTTAATGCTTATTTCTTTTTCTTATTGATTTTATGAAAAGTCACAGTTATCGTATATCATGTATTTTATAAAAAGGCAGCCCGGTGCACTAAAGCTCCCGCTATGCGCAGGGTCCGGGGAAGGGCCCGATCACATGGGTCTATTGTACGCAGCCTTACCTTGCATTTCTGTCCGAGGCTGTTTCCAAGGCTTGAACCCGTGACCTTCTGGTCACATGGCAACAACTTTTATGTATCCCTAAAGTATTGTTCCAACCTTATTGGAAGGAGTCAATGATAGTTACGGGGTACAATTATTTATATTGTACTCGGCCCTTTTTTTATGTGCGCATTATGTGACATTACAGATAGCGTTGCTTTTGGTGGTGGCAAGGCGATTTAGGTTGCTACTGCTCCTATTTCATTACTTATGGTGAGCTCCACATCTTCATCATGAAAACTACTTGATAGTTGTCTATTCTTATGTATATCGTTAGAGGTTCCATGACATACATTGTGGGAAGTCTAGTTGCCTGCATAACACTTTATTGCCATTACCGTTATGGTTTTGTGTTAAACATATTCATTCCACATATCAATTTTAAAGTTAAGAATCTTGCATTCATTTTATCAATAAGAATTTAAATGTTTTAATGAATTATCTTATCATATAGTTCATGAAAGGGGTATATGGTCATAGTGGTCCGCTCGATGTTTGTTAATGACAATTGGGTGCCTGTCACATGTATACCCCTAAATTGGGGCGTGACAGTTATTGATCAACTAGGTTGCTACATCCGTCTCATCTTCACCTATCCTTGTGACCTCTTGTTGCATGTTTTTCAGGTCACATGAAATTAGTCTGGAGTTTTAGGGACTCCAGCCATTAACAATTTGTTATCAGCTACATCTAGATTCCATCCCAGTTTCCTTCGGGCATATACCTTTTAATGCTTTTCGGGTTCCAATTTTTGGTCAATTAGCAACCGTGCAGTTTAGCTTGTGGACGGTGAGGCAAGTTTTATCAGTACCCTGTCTCAGCCCTCATGGCAATGCTTCTATTTTCACTAGATAATTGCTTGGCTCTGCCAGCAAGAAGATTTCTCGGTACTCTTTTCAGCCTCGTTATACTGTTAAGTGTACTAGTTGAATGAGGAACCACTTTGATTCTTGTGATCATCTAGGCCTATTTTTTGCTGATTAGCTATGCTGGATGTTGTTAATTCTGGAAACAAAATGTATCACCATGTTCTTTTTGTCTAGGTGAATACTGAATAGTCTCAGATGGAATTCTTGGACACTCTTCACCTTCGGCTAACTTTATGTGTTTTAGTGCTTTCCATGGAAACAGATGTGGGAAAACTTGTAGGTAGAACATTAGATACTTGGAGGATAGCTAAGGGAAGTCGGTGAATTAACTGTGCACCTGGATTTTCAATCTTCAATTCAGGTTAGATACTTGCTTTTTTCGCCAAGCATGGGTTTTTCTGTACATGAGTGAGTTGTTGCAAGTTTTCATTTGCTATGTCCACACAAATTGCGGAGGATAGTGTCTGGTATTTAGGTGAAGATGAGCCTAACTTGAGAGAAAAAAGGATGAAACCAAAGAAGAAACAAGTGGGAAAAACACACAAAAGCAGTGTGCGACCATGCACCTGGATGTCCCAGCGTGCAACAGAGGCAGAGCATGATTCTTTCACTGGACATGCTGCGCGGTCGTTGCGCGTTTGAGGCTTCCGTTGTGCGACTGCAGTTCGTCGTGGAATACTAAATCAATTAAGATCAATTCGGGAATTTGTTCGACTTACCCTAAGGTTTTGACTCGCATTGCGGCATCTTAGATTTTTGGAGAAACTTTTTGGGAAAAGAATGCCAGGAAAACACGAGCAATGGAAGCATTCAATCAGTTCTATTTCAATACGAGAGTTTGATTCGATAGTTGTAATGTCTTCTACCATAGCTTGTTAATTCATATTGTGGTATACTTTTCCTCCTTCATGGAGTACTTTATGTTGGAGAACTTGATGATGATTTAATTTAAACCTTAGTTTCTTGATTTAATACCTATTGTGTATGTTTGACAGTATATTTATGGGGATCAACTCCACGATATTCGAGAGAAGTAATAAAGTCAATTGTGTGCTTGAATTGATTCCTATGATCTATTTGTTCGAAAGAAGAATTTATTATAGGAATAATCTTCTATAACTCGTTTATTCAAGAGAAGAATTGGTTGTAGAAGTATCACTAAAAATTGGGATATTTGTGTGAAGTTTCGATATTGTTGAATCTGTCATTATATCAGTTTCGGGTGAAAAAAAAACTATCATTACATAAACATGCACTTCAAATTGGACTCTTAATTAATCTGTTTCTAGATTTGTTAGACTACAGTTATTCGAGGGAAGATTGATTTAATTGATTTTTAGGACAAACATTTATTCGAGAGAAGTAACTAATAATTATGTTCAATAATAACTATAATAAAAATTAGTTCTTTATTAATCATCTCAAATGATGTTTCTTAGTCTCCTACTCTAGTAAACTCTCTGATTATTAGTTTTAACTCTAAGATTACCTTTACTTTTTGTTTTTCTGTCCGTATAAAAGACAAATCAATTTTTTTTATTTTTGTTTTAATCAAGAAGAAATTCATTGATAATTATTTCAGTTCATGTGAAGACGACATCTTTCTATATTATCTTTTGATGTAACATTTTATTGTTGTATTTTGCGCTCATCAAACTTTGATGTCATTGTCGGAGATTGTCGATAAGTGTCAATAGGTTGGTTATTGATATTTTTACTGTAAATAGAATTTTTGATAGTTATCTCTTTTTGAAATTAACTTTATTGCCTTTTGTTTTATTTTTTTCAACTTGTCTTCAAGAATTTCTTTTTCTTAAGTACCTGACAAGTGCAGAGAATAGGAAGGAAAGCATTTTAATTGTGATAAATGTAAGAAAAATCATTAATGGTTTAATTGCCCAGCAGATAATATATACTTGCATGATATTTTTAAACTATTAGAGAATTTGCTACAGAATATTATCTGCGCTAAGCCGCTTGTTATTATTGCAGTGACAATCATCCTGATAATGAATGTCGAGCAGCTATTATTCCTTTTTATGATTTATCCAATATTTGTTCTCGAAGGTCTTCGTTTTCGTGTAAAAGCAAACTCTCCAAATTTATGACCAACCTTTCATTCAGTAATCTTACAATGAACAGGAATTTTTCCATTGTAAATTCGTACGGAGCAATCAACGAATTCCGGCGAAATAGAAGATCTACGTGACCAAATTTTCCTGTTAAAAAGAAGATCTCTCGTCTTACTACTGTTTATCTGAAAATATCTAAGGTGTCGTTAGTTTTATTCTTCCTTTGAGATGAATCTTCAAAAGTCTTTATGGTCTGAAGCAGTGTTAACCTAGGTTTACCTGATTAATAGGGATGCTTTCCGTGGTATTGAAAGGGACTTGTACAAGTGTGAAATCCTAATACTAAATTTTTTATTCTTCTTCCTAATTTCTAAATGTATCGAAGTCCTGGGTAGTAAAGAAAAGTGGGATGCCACCGTTCACGACATCCCTTGCTTCTAGCAAGAACGGCTCCTCGGTGGAGGAGTAGAAACGCTGGTCTCCTTCGGTCAACTTGCTTGTGTCTGCTGTTACCCTACCAATACTATATTAAAAGTAAGAAGCTTTTAAGTCTAATTTGATTTACAAAAACACTAGTCAAAAGTTGATTGACCATTTTATTTTTTTCTTAAATATTTTGACGAAAAGAAACTTTTATTAAATAGATAAATTTAATTATACTAAAATTAAATACAAGGTAAGAACTGTTACGTCTTCATGTTTATTGAAATTTAATCCTTACCTTTCTAACTTCCATCACTAAATTCATCCATCTTTACCTTGAGTTGTTTGGTGTGAGGTAGTATAAGATATAATAGTCTCGGGAAAAATACAAATTATTTTATTATATACATGATGAAATAACTAATGATAGCTAATTTCAAAATTAATTATTCTAAAATAATTTATTTCCAACCAAACGACCCTTGTTCTAATCAAACGACCCCTCAGTGCTTAAGTAACTGAAGGGTGACCTTTTTCATTTCATAGTAGTAGTGGCTTATTTTTTATCGTTGCATCCTTTTTGGTGTTACTATATTAGCATAAGATTTTGATAGAATTAATTTATCAGTTACAATTTAATTTAACGATCCACTCTTATTTGTTATGTGATCCATTACTTTTATTTCGTTTGTTCATTAAACTAATTCCTATCTTTTTGCTTATGTAAATTTATTTATGTATATTGTGCACAAGAAATTTAATGTATTGATTCAATTGCTTTAGTTTCAGCATTAGCACTTTGATAGAGAGAAAAATAAAAAGGAAACAAAAGTCTGAGTGAATATTTTACCCTTCAATCAAACCTATTTCAACTAGATACCAAATTCCGTGTTACGCACTAGCAGGAGCTCAATATTAATACTTTAAAATTATAAAATATGTTTAATTTAGATATGCATACATTATTATTTTATTTAGATCAATGAAATTCATATAAGAATATTTCAAGTCGTTAATTATTGTGATTTATAATACTTTTAATATAATTTTTTTATTGTGATTTATAATACTTTTAATGTAATTTTCAAATATATAATAAGTTGTTAATTATTGTGATTTATAATACTTTTAACGTAAGATAAATAAATTAAAAGGGAGAAGAGTATAAATTTTTTCGAAGCAGAACCCGTTGAAGCTGACATATCGTCCATGTCGTGCTTATTAGGAGTGTTCACGGTTGGAGTAAAAACCGATCCAAATCAAAAAATTGAACCAAATCGATTAAATAAACTAATTTTTATTTGGTTTGGTTTGATTTGGTTTTACATTTTTAAAAATTGATCATATTTGGTTTAGTTTTGATTTTGTTCAGAAAAATCAAAGAAATAACCGAACTAAACCGATAAATTATATTACATATTTTTTATAATTATATATACATGATTTATTATTTTTTATGAATAATTTCAATTATCTTATATATATTTTCATCAAAATTTATTTATAATTTAAATACCTTGTATTAGAGTACGCCATTTTATTATTTTATGTGGTAAATCTCACAATGTTTTTTTTTTCATTTTGAAAGAATTATTTTCTTTTTCTCCCGTTTGAATGAATTGTTTCTTTTATTTTTGTGTATGATTAATAATTGAATAACCGAACAAATCGAATCGAAAATAACCAAACCGATAAATATATATTATATTTGGTTTAGTTTGATTTTAAAAATTTCATTGGTTTGGTTATGATTTTGACCAATAACACCCCTACCGCTTATATAGGAAGATAATAACTTTTGTGCAATATAATAAGTAAAATGTAAATTAATAATTTTATCTTTAAATTTTAAAATTAATTAAAACAAAGTATATGGGCTGGGCCCTCAATTCCCTCCCCCGTCATTTGTCTCCCATTTTGTACTTGTACCTTAAGCATCAACACTTATACCTTCATTAGATTTTCTTTTTTCTGTGTGTACACACAGAGCGCACAGCTACAGCCTACACCTAAACTATTCTTCTTCTACTATTTCTTTGTCCAAGTTTTATATAGAAAAAATCGCCCCCTCGTCCAAAATCGCCATGGAAAACAACTCTCAGCAATCGGCGGCGGCGGCTGGGTACCCAATGCAGCATCTCTCTGAGGAGCAGCAACAGCAGTTGGAGATGTTATGGGCTTTCCAGCGCCAGGAAATCGAGGAGGTTAACAATTTCAAGAACAACGAACTTCCCCTTGCACGCATCAAGAGGATCATGAAAGCTGACGAGGATGTCCGCATGATCTCCGCTGAAGCACCAATTCTGTTTGCCAAGGCATGTGAGCTTTTCATTATGGACCTCACCACTCGTTCCTGGTTTAACGCCGAGGAGAACAGGCGCAGGACTCTGCAGAAGGACGACATTTCCGCGGCGATATCGCGGAATGAAAATTTCGATTTCCTTGTTGATGTTGTTCCTAGGGATGAGGCTACTGGTCTTGGACCAGGCATGGTGGGCTCCACAGCAAGTGGTTTTCCGTACTATTATCCACCAATGGGCCAGCCTGGGGTGATGATGGGAAGGCCAGCTATGCCTGGGGTTAATCCCTCAGTGTACGTCCCGCCTCCACCACCACGGTCGCAGGCGTGGCAGTCCGTTTGGCAGGCTGATGAAGATAATTCCTATGCTAGTGGAGGGAGCAGTGGGCAGGGTAACCTTGATGGTTAAAGGTAACTTTGTTATTTCCTTAAGCTAGGGTTAGAAAAAATAAATTTGTTTCCATTTTTGTTAAAGGTGGTGACTTTTTCTCTTTATGAGAAGTTGAGACTGCAATTTTTGTTCTTTGTTTTAATTGAAAACTTAACTAGAGTTACTTCAAATACTTGCTCAACTGACATTATGTATAGTTAATGGATGATAGTTTATACTTATCTCGTTTTCATTTGGAAAATGATTTAGGGTTACTTCGGTGTCTTCAAGAAGATAATTAACTATTAGTCCGTTTGATTCTCATAGTCGGGTAGATTAAATTCTTGAAATCCTCCTTTATGTTTTTTCCCTCTTTGATCCCACTTCTCTTTAGGCTTTGTCTATTTGAATGAAGAGGAAGGCGATTTAGGGGAAGAAAATTAGAAGGAAATGGAAAAGGGTGGATTTTTTCCAGTACTTATTACGGTTCTAAAGAATAAAGAACAATGTTAATCTAGTAGGTACCTGGAGAATGTTGTCTCTAACACCATCATGCTTAGTAATGTTAATTTAGGGAAAGTATGTTGAGTTGCAAATGCCAAAAATCATGTGTGAGCAACATAAACGTGTGTGCAGTTTAGGTTGCCAAATATCTAAACTTGCGAGACTAAGCAGCTAATTTATTTATTTAGTATTTGTTTGTTGTAGTTTCTTAATATGGTTTTGTTTGAGGATACAAGACACTGATTTCTCTTTCATATGGTCCTATTATTAATTGTTTGTAATAATTTTTCTATTTGATCTTGTTGCAGTTAAAGATCATGTTTCTTGCTGATCCGGATGCTTGGTGGCACATGGGAAGCTATTAGTTACTGCTACAGGTCCAATCGAATGTGAATGCACCTAAGTCGTTTTGTCTATTTAAAACTGTGTAGTTTATCAGAATGCTTATGGAGTTTTGGTCAGTGTTATAATAACTTATCTTAGTTCTTGCATAACAATTGTGTTATGTTACTTTAATTAGTTCTCTTTCTGCCCTTTAGTATTTTGACTTATTGCTCCTTTCTATAGTTGTATTATGGAGCCACCAAGTCTTATTGGCTATGGGATGATTAGTAAGCCTAGTGGGCAGTTCGACCTAGTGGTCAATGATGTAGGTGCGGAACTTGGTGACTAGGGTAATTACGATTCCATTAATGCCATCATTTATGCAATCTCTAAATAACTAAATTAGCACAATTTTTTTGCAAAGTTTGGATGGCACTGATACAAAACAATGTTCCTTCTAGCTTAGGTGAATTGCAGTCTTAGACCTTTAACATCTGGCATTGGGTAATAGAACTCTCTGTTCAGCAGTAGTAACAACATGGCTAAATCATATATCAGTCATTAAAACTTTACACCAAATTCTTCATCATCAACTCAGTGCTAAGTGCTAACTTCATTGTCACTATGTCGGTTGAAAAAGTTAAGGTAAATGTAAACTAAGGATTTCATTCTTTAAAAAGAAGGAAAGGAAAACGTCATAAATAGTTTTTTCTATTTGGTATTCAAAAAATAGAAAAGGAAGTTGGTAGATGGTGCTCTAAATATTAAAATTTGCACCTTCTCCAAAGAATCAAGAATCAAAATCTTCAACGCTAAATTTTTTTTCTTATATACTTGCGTAGTTTTAGTATGAAAGTCAAAACTAACTAAATCTGACATAGATTTTAGATATTATGATGAAGTCAAATATGAATTCCTATTTATTCAAGAAAGTATACTTATATTCAAAATTTTAAAACTTTTATCAGGATGTGATTTGAAAGACCTTAGAAAATATAAGGAAGAAAACTTAGGAAGGAAAATTACAATTGTATATAACCAAACTCTCTTTGTTCAGCAGTGGCAAAACATGGCTAAATCATATATTAGTCATTAAAACTTTACACCAAATTCTTAATCATGAACTCAGTGCTAACTTCATTGTCACCATTTAGTTGAAAAAGTTAAGGTAAATTAAAACTAAGGACTTCATTCTTGTAAAGGGATGAAAAAGAAAAACTTCGTAGATAGTATTTTAAATTTGATATTCAAAAAATAGAAAAGAAAGTTAGTAGATGGTGGTCTTAATATTAGTATTTGCACCTTCACCAAAAAAATCAAGAATCAAAATCTTCAGCACTAATTTTTTTTTCCTTATTTACTTGCGTTCTTTTAGTAAGAAAGTCAAAGTTAACTAAATCTTAAATAAATTTTAGATATTATATTGAAGTCAATTATGAATTCTTTTATATTCAGGGAAGTATACTTATAGTCAGAAATTCAAAACTTTTCTCTGGATGTAATTTAAAAGACCAAAGAAAATATAAGGTAGAAAATTTAGCAAAGGAAAATTGCAGTTTAATGTGTATAGCCAACTCTCTGTTCAGCAGTAGGAAAACATGGCTAAATCATATGTAAGTCTTTAAAACTTTACACCAGATTCTTAATCATTAACTCAATGCTAACTTCATTGTCACTATGTTAGTTGGAAAAGTTAGGGTAAATGAAAACTAAGGTCTTCATTCTTGAAAAAGGAGGAAAATGAAAAATGTCATAAATAGTATTTTCATTTTGACATTCAAATAATAGTAAAGGAAGTTAGTAGATGGTGATTTGAGTATTAGTATTTGCACCTTCAGCTAAAAAGGAAGAATCAAAATCTTCTTCACTAATTTTTTTTCCTAATTTACTTGCGTTCTTTTAGAAAGAAAGTCAAAGTTAACTAAATCTAAAGTAGATTTTAGATATAATGATGAAGTCAAATATGAATTCCTATCTATTCAAGGAAGTATAATTGTAGTGAGAAATCAAAAATTTTCTCAGGATGTGATTTAAAAGGCCGAAGAAAATACGGAAGAAAATTTAGCGTGGAAAATTACAGTTTATGTATATAGCACAACTCTTTGTTCAGCAGTAGCAAAACATGCCTAAATAATATCTCTATCATTAAAACTTTACACCAGTTTCTTAATCATCAACTAAATGCTTACTTCATTGTCATTATGTTAGTTGAAAACGTTAAGGTAAATGAAAACTAAGGACTTCATTCTTGAAAAAGGAGGAAAGCGAAAAACGTCATAAATAGTATTTTCAACTTGATATTCAAAAAATAGAAAAGGAAGTTAGTAGATGGTGATTTGAAAATTAGTATTTGCACCTTCAGCTAAAAACCAAGAATCAAAATCTTCTTCACTAATTTTTCTTCCTAATTTACTTGCGTTCTTTTATAAAGAAAGTCAAAGTTAACTAAATCTGAAATAGATTTTAGATATTAGGATGAAGTCAAATATGAATTCCTATCTATTCAAGGAAGTATAATTATAGTGAGAAATCAAAAAATTTCTCAAGATGTGATCTAATAGGCCGAAGAAAATTTAGCGTGGAAAATTACAGTTTATGTATATAGCCCATCTCTTTGTCAGCAGTAGCAAAACATGGCTAAATAATATATCCGTATTAAAACTTTACACCAGATTCTTAATCATCAACTCAATGCTTACTTCACTGTCACTATGTTAGTTGAAAAAGTTAAGGTAAATGAAAACTAAGGACTTCATTCTTTTTTGAGGTAAAAGAAAAATTACATATATACTCCCTCCGTTTCAATTTGTTTGTCTTAATTTCCTTTTTAGTTTGTTTCCAAAAGAATGTCAATTTCCTTTTTTTGGTGACTCCTTAATTCTAACTTTCTATCTGACATGTTTAATACCACAAGATTAAATAGTATTTTGGTACATTCTACATATTAAAGTTAAAGACCATAAGATTCTAAAGTTTTCTTTATTTTTTAAAACTTCATATCTAGTCAAAACAAGACAAACAAGTTGAAATGGAGGGAGTAGTATTTTCAATTTGATATTTATAAAACGAAAAGGAAGTTAATAGATGGTGATCTGAATATTACTATTTGCACCTTCACCTAAAAACCAAGAAGAAAAATCTTCATCACTAAATTTTATAACTTATTTACTATCTTTCTTTTAGTAAGAAAGTCTAAGTTTACTAACTCTGAAATAGATTTTAGATACTAAGATGAAATCTAATATGGATTCCTATCTATTCAAGAAAGTATAATTATAGTCAGAAATTCAAAACTTTTCTTAGGATGTGATCTAATCAAACCTATAGTTTCAAACTCAATCCGGCTTGCCTTTCTTTCTTTAAGCCGTTGTTACTTTGTATTACTAGTACCTTTTTTTCTTTTATGGTACTTTTTTTCGGATTTCAAGTTTGTAGTTTTTTTGACTTGTATTTTTGTAATGTTTGTTTTCTAGGGTTTGAAGTATCAAAAACAGTTCTTCTCCATAGTATTTATGTGAATAAACTTCACGCGACAACCAGGTTGTCGAGCATTGCTCCATTTGTTGGTTGAATCTGAAGGAGACCATAAAGTTTGCTTGTTTGCGGCCTGCTAAAGTTTTAAGCAAATGGAATGTATTAAAGATGAAGCTGTTAAGGCTAAAGAAATAACTGAGAAGGACATTGCTGGAGCTCAAAAATTTGCTTTGAAGGCTCAAAATATGTTTCCAGTCCTTGATGGTCTCTCTCAGTTCCTGGAGGTGGTGAGTTTTTTTGTTGCTCATGAGAAGACGACTTATGGTGAATTGGATATTTTCGTTGTCCTTTCTGTAGAGCCCTCAGCTTATGATGAAACAATAAGGAAACATTATAGAAAGCTTGCTTTTGCTCTTCACCCTGATAAAAATCAATCTGTTGGGGCAGATGGAGCGTTTAAGATTATATCTGAAGCGTGGAGTTTGTTGTCTGATAGAATCAGAAGAATGATGTATGATAATAGGCGTGATTTGAGGAATGCATCCATGCAAGGCAACCAGCACGGATTTCATAATTTCTACATGAACACAGCAAGTGGAAGAAACTCAACTAACGCTAATTTCTAGCCTGCCCTGGTGGCTCCCCAGTCATGAAAACTTGAGACATTCTGGACATCTTGCAATCTATGCCAGATACGGTATGAATACTTAAAGCATCACAGAAACAAAAGTATTAGTGCCCCAAATGTCCCCACCCTTTTTGCGCATGGGAGGTAGGTGCTCCCATGAAAGATCAAGCTTCATCTTTTCCGTGATCTTCGCGCCAGCAGCAGCAGGGTACAAACTATCCTGCTGCTAATGAATCTTCTGCTTCAGGTGTGAAGCACCCTACAACTTCAAATTCAGTACAAACTGGATATTCTGGCTTTGGCTCATAGCTTCTTCTGCATGAGCTCTCCTCAAGATTCCACCAGCTGGCTGGCACGGTTATGCAGCTTGCCTAGTTGTAGTGGCAAAGGGTGCGCACCATTTGCATCTCTCTTTTTAAAATCTTGATCCTGCTGAATGTTTGGTCTAAAAGTTATACCAAACATTCAGCAGGATCAAAATTTTAAGAAGAGAGATGTAAATGGTGCGCAGCCACAGGCAAGATGCATAGCCAGGCCAGCCAGCTGGTGGAATCTTGAAGAGAGCTCATGCAGAAGCAGCTATGAGTGCACTGAACCAGGAGGCTTTTCTGAAGAAAAGCAATTCATTCATGAAAACTGATGCAGGTCTTTTTCCTGATTCAGTTTCCACTTGTTCAAAAGCTGATAGGCTAATAAAGACGCATCGCTGAGTTGAAGTCAAATTTCAAGGTAAATGAATTGGCTGCAAAAGGTGGAAATGAGAATGGTGATTTGAGAGCTGAGAGGGTTGCCGTTGTGGGAAGTAATAAACCTAGGAATTAGAAATATGCTGGCGAAAAAGGCTAGGATGGAGATCAGCAAGAAGCTTAAATAGAGGCTCAGGGAAAAGTTGCAGATACTTCAAATTTTGAAATGACATGTGGTGAAAGCAAAGAGAAGGAGAAGTCCTTTGTGGTTGGCAATAGCAATGTGACAAAGGGCGAAGAGACTCCCAGAGATTCCATGAGTGTTGTCAAACAAACCATAGTGACATTCAACAAAGAAGGAGAAGGCGGAAGCAAGTATCATTGAAGCCAAGAGAGAAACAAGCTCGGTTGCTGCTGAGGGCTTCTAGCCTTGATCAAGTAATTTTGGTTCTTTCAGTAGTTTCAGCTCCACCCCCCTTGTATCATTGCCAATGATAGAGTAGTATAGATGAAGAAGACAATGAATTCAGCACCCAAGTGAACGTTTGGCCTTGATTTTTGGTACTTCTATAGGTTTACCAGATCAAGAAAGAGCTATACTGTAAAAAAACTTGAGTCATACTGTATTTTCAAGTTTATTTCTTAACTTTTGGACCATCTTAAGTTTATAATCACTTTCCTTTTTTAGTTTCTTTTTAGTGGATTTAATGGGCTATGTGGTGCTGTTCTTCTGAAGGTGCACGACAGGGATTTCAAATCACTTGCAGCATATAAAGTGCTCAATGATTTCTTTTCTTTTCTTATTTCTTGTGTTCTTATACTGCTGCATGCTAGTGCTAGCCCATAAATCAATCACCTCTGCATGCTGGCTCATTACCGTCTCCAGAGATCATTTACCTGTAGGATTCCTTTTTTTTTTTTTTCTTGCAAGTCTTTTAGTAGTATAATTCTAGTTACTTGCTTATAGTTTATGAATTTGAATGCACATGTTTATTTCTTTTTAGAAATTGAGACTTGGAACATTCTTTTTGGTCTTCAGTGTAACTAGCTAGCAAAATTCAATGTAAAAAGTGTCTGGAATTGGCTATTGCTGGAATTGGATTGAGGTATTCAAACATACTTCTTGCAAGAGGAACCTGAAAAACATTTAAAATGGAAAGATTGATGAAGAGAAAAGAGAGGTGTCCAAGAAAAAGCTCATAAATCTCATGTTTGAAGGCATGCATAAAGGGAGGTTGAAACTGCTTCCTATCCCTTTTGTCTATTTTTTTTTGGTTTAGCAGACATGGTGTTTTATATATGCTGCGTGCCAAAGAAAGAAAGAAAACCTTACGAATTAAAAGGTTTTTACCAAGTCTTCTAAGAATGTCAAGTTAGACTTTGAACATTCGAACAAATGGATGACATGCAAATGCAAGACTCCAAACTGAAGGATTGCAGCTTTCACATTGAGTTGAAGTGTGTTAACTGCTTAGTAGCACTTGAAAAATACTTATTTGAGTTTGGTGTTTACATTAACCCAAACGATTTGACGTTAACTAAGTGCTACAAATTAAAGTGAGAATATTAATTGATAAAAACTTATAAGAGTAACCAATTATGATTCAATGATGCCTCCAGGCTCCAGGTACTTAGAATTGTTCCACTATTTTATTGTAGTTACTGTTCCTTTTTTCCAGGATGCTTTATCGTATTATTTTAGTATTTTACCATGATCTCTTCATTTTTATTTCTTTTTCGATCTGTTTTAATATGCTTTTCCTTGAGCCGAGGGTCTATCGAAAACAATCTCTCTACCTTACAATTGCTCTCTCCTAGCTAGGGGAGTTCTTACCCAGGTGTGGTATGAGTTGTTATGGATGCAGGTGTAGGCATCTCAGATTTCAAATGCAGTTGCTCTTTCCTGTTTTATTTGGTCCAGATTAATTTCTTGTTATAATGGAATTTTTCAGTGAGTCCAGCAGTTCAATATTTATCGGAGCTTCCCCGAGACTGATGTCGTTTGGAATTCCTAGTTCAATCATGGATGTGTGTTCGACTCCGACCTCTTTCAGTACGAGGAAATGAGATCTCTTGCCTCCTTACAAATTAAATAGAAGAAAATGACTTTTTCGTATCACTTATGTGTAAAAATGACGTCTTCTTTAGATCATAAAACTTAAAAAAAAAAAAAAAAAAAAAACTAAAAGTGACTTACAAAACCAATTCACTACTATAACTTGTAAGGTCTCTTAATTTCGAATCCAGGTGTATTCAACCACCACAATAAAACAAGCTTCATGCATATAAGTTTAATCAAAGTGGTTGTGCAGAAACGTGGGTGAACACACAAGTGATTTTTCCTTTCGAAAATGAGAAGAAGGGGAAGAGAAACGTGTGTGAACACACAATAAAACCAAAAATCCAGCCCATAAATGAAGCCTAAAATCCGAAAAAAGCTACAGCTCAAAGTTTGTCAAAATCTGAAGTTAGTTTTTTCCCTCTTTGTATATATATGGAGGCTAGAGCACAGCTACATTATAGTCTTCTTCCATTTCTCTGTCTGCACAGCTACATTATAGTCTTCTTCCATTTCTCTGTCTCTGTTAATATAGAAAAAATCGCCCATAACACCATGGAGAACAATTACTCTGAGCAATCATCCGCGGCTGCAGCTGCAGCTGCTCAATCTGCTGGGTACCACTACCCGCATCTCCTTGAGCAGAAGGAAGTGCAGATGGAGATGTTCTGGAACAACCAGCGCCAGGAAATCGAGCAGGCTAATGACTTGTCTTATTTCAAGAGCCACCAACTTCCCCTTAGCCGCATCAAGAAGATGGTGAAATCGGACAAGAATGTCCGCCTCATTTCCTCTGAAACACCCCTTTTTTTCGCGAAAGCATGCGAGATGTTCATTTCGGAACTCACCCTTCGTTCCTGGCTACACTCCCAGGAAAACAAACGACGGACCCTTCAGAAGATGGACATCAGCTCTGCGGTTAGGCAAACAGAGCTTTACGACTTCCTTGTTGATATTGTTCACAAGGAAGAGGCTGCTACGGGGACCGTGAGACTGGGCTCGAGTGAAAGTGGTGGTAATACTATTCCGTATTATAATCCACCAATGGGCCACCAGCCAGTACCATTTGGAATGATGATGATGGGAAGGGCTAGGGTAAGTCCTTCAGTATATGTCCCGCCTCTGCAGCCACCATCACAGGCGTGGCACACCGTTTGGCAGGCTCCTGAGTATAATCCCTATGCTAGTGGAGGGAACAGTGGAGATGGTCAAAGATAACTTTGTCACAACTATGAATGCACATCTTTTGCTACTGTCTATAGATAGATACCGGCTTAATTGTAATGATTTGAATCCTTTAGTTGATTGTCTGTATAATACTTTGTGTAGTTTATTAGAATGTTTCTGGAGTTCTGGTTTCAAGTGTTATAGTAAACTTATCTTACTTCTTGCATAACAATTGTATTATGTTGCTTTAATCAATTCTCTTTCTGCCCTTTAGTGTTTTGACTATTGCTCCTTGCTATAATGGTAATGATGGATCCACCAACGCTTATTGGCTATGGGATGATTAGTAAGCCTAACGGACACTTTTACCTAGTGATCTATGATGTAGGTGCGGAACTTGGTGACTAGGGTATTAGTATTAGCACCTTCAGCTAAAAACCAAGAATCAAAATCTTCTTCACTAATTTTTTTTCCTAATTTACTTGTGTTCTTTTAGAAAGAATGTCAAAGTTAACTAAATCTGAAATAATTTTAGATATTAGGATGAAGTCAAATATGAATTCCTATCTATTCAAGGAAGTATAATTATAGTGAGAAATCAAAAAAATTCTCAGGATGTGATTTAAAAGGCCGAAGAAAATAGGGAAGAAAATTTAACATGGAAAATTATAGTTTATGTACATAGCCCAACTCTCTGTTTAGCAGTAGGAAAACATGGCTAAATAATATATCTGTCATTAAAACTTTACACCATATTCTTAATCATCAACTCAATGCTTACTTCATTGTCATATGCTAGTTGAAAAAGTTAAGGTAAATAAAAACTGACTTCATTCTTTTTGAGGAAAAAGAAAAACTACACATATATTTCCTCCGTTTCAATTTGTTTGTCTTAATTTCCTTTTTAGTTTGTTTCTAAAAGAATGTCTATTTCCTTTTTTGGTGACTCTTTAAGTCTAACTTTCTACCTGACATGTTTAATTCCACGAGAGTAAATGGTATTTTTGTACATTCTATATATTAAAGTTAAGACCATAAGATTTTAAAGTTTTCTTTATTTTTTAAAACTCCATATCTAGTCAAAACAAGACAAACAAGTTGAAACGGAGGGAGTAGTATTTTCAATTTGATATTTATAAAACGAAAAGGAAGTTAATAGATGGTGATCTGAATATTACTATTTGCACCTTCACCTAAAAACCAAGAAGAAGAATCTTCATCACTAAATTTTATAACTTATTTACTATCTTTCTTTTAGTAAGAAAGTCTAAGTTTACTAACTTTGAAATAGATTTTAGATATTAAGATGAAATCTAATATGGATTCCTATCTATTCAAGGAAGTATAGTTATAGTCAGAAATTCAAAACTTTTCTTAGGATGTGATCTAATCAAACCTATAGTTTCAAACTCAATCCAGCTTGTCTTTCTTTCTTTAAGCCGTTGTTACTTTGTATTACTAGTACCTTTTTTTCTTTTATGGTATTTTTTTTTCGGATTTCAAGTTTGTAGTTTTTGTGACTTGTATTTTTGTAATGTTTGTTTTCTAGGGTTTGAAGTATCAAAACAGGTCTTCTCCATAGTATTTATGTGAATAAACTTCACGCGACAACCAGGTTGTCGAGCATTGCTCCATTTGCTGGTTGAATCTGAAGGAGACCATAAAGTTTGCTTGTTTGCGGCCTGCCAAAGTTTTAAGCAAATGGAATGTATTAAAGATGAAGCTGTTAAGGCTAAAGAAATAACTGAGAAGGACATTGCTGGAGCTCAAAATTTTCTTTGAAGGCTCAAAATATGTTTCCAGTCCTTGTTGGTCTCTCTCAGTTCCTGGAGGTGGTGAATGTTTTTGTTGCTCATGAGAAGAAGACTTATGGTGAATTGGATATTTTAGGTGTCCTTTCTGTAGAGCCCTCAGCTTATGATGGAACAATAAGGAAACATTATAGAAGGCTTGCTCTAGCTCTTCACCCTGATAAAAATCAATCTGTTGGGGCAGATGGTTAGTTTTATCCTTCCTTTGAGATGAATCTTCAAAAGTCTTTATGGTTTGAAGCAGTGTTAACCTAGGTTTACCTGATTAATAGGGATGCATATCTGAAGCGTGGAGTTTGTTGTCTCATAGAATCAAAAGAATGATGTATGACAATAGGCGTGCTTTGAGGAATGCATCCATGCAAGGTAACCAGCACGGATTTCATAATTTCTACATGAACACAGCAAGCGGAAGAAACTCAACTAACTCTAATTTCTAGCCCGCCCAGGTGGCTCCCCAGCCATTAAAACTTGAGATATTCTGGACATCTTGCAATCTATGACAGATACGGTATGAATACTTAAAGCATCACCGAAACAAAAGGATTAGTGCCCCAAATGTCCCCACCCTTTTTGCCCATGGGAGGTAGTTGCTCCCATGAAAGATCAAGCTTATCTTTTCCGTGGTCTTCGCGCCAGCAGCAGCAGGTTACAAACTATCCTGCTACTAATGGATCTTCTGCTTCAGGTGTGAAGCACCCTACAACTTCAAATTCAGTAGAAACTGGATACTCTGGCTTTGGCTCATAGCTGCTTCTGCATGAGCTCTCTTCAAGTCTTTAAGTAGTATAATTCTAGTTACTTGCTTATAGTTTATGAATTTGAATGCACATGTTTATTTCTTTTTAGAAATTGAGACTTGGAACATTCTCTTTGGTCTTCAGTGTAACTAGCTAACTAAATTCAATGTAAAAAGTGTCGGGTATTCAAACATACTTCTTGAAAGAGGAACCTGAAAAACACTTAAAATGGAACGATTGATGAAGGGAAAAGAGAGGTGTCCAAGAAAAAGCTCATAAATCTCATGTTTGAAGGCATGCAAAAAGGGAGGTTGAAACTCCTATCCTTTGTCCATTTTTTTGGTTAAGCAGACAATGTGTTTTATATATGCTGCATGCCAAAGAAAGAAAGAAAGAAAGAAAGAAAGAAAGGAATTTACGAATCAAAGGTTTCTACCAAGATCTTCTAAGAATGTGAAGTTAGACTTTGAACATTCGAACAAATGCATGTATGCAAATGCAAGACTCCAAACTGAAGGATTGCAGATTTTAACATTGAGTTGAAGTGTGTTAACTGCTTAGTAGCACTTGAAAAATACTTATTTCGAATTTGGTGCTTACATTAACCCAAACGATTTGACGTTAACTAAGTGCTACAAATTAAAGTGACAATATTAATTGATAAAAACTTAGTGTAACCAATTATGATTTAATGATGCCTCCAGGTACTTGGAATGTATTTTTCTTGTTTTGTCACAGCTTGATCATGTCTGTGATTGCTATTTCGAGGAGTTTCCATGGGTGAGGATTTGGACATCTTGCATATTTTCAATTCATCCAGTATCTTGTTGTAATTTGCGATGGTGAACTCTTTTGGAAAGTTCTATTAAGTCCATTGAATGATTGACTTGGACCTGATTTTTTCTTGTTTTAGGCTTGAATTTTTTAAACTAGGTGTGGTTCGAGTTGTTATGGCATTGCAGCCTTGTAGGTTCCATCTTGGATTTAGATATGAATGGGTAAAGCGAGTATTATTTTTTTTTTGATGAAATATGCATTTTTATTAATAAGCATCTAGAGGATGAAGCAAACCAAGTTTGTTTTCTTTTGTGTAGAGGATGAAGCAAAGTAAGTCTTTTTTTTCTGTGTGTAGATTTTGCTTTGCTTTTATTTGCTATAGTGGAATAAAACCTCTCTGCAAGTCTTCACATAAGATTGAATATCACTATCTCTTGTAGTTCGTTTATCGCATTATTTTATTGTAGTTACTGTTCCTTTTTTCTAGGATGCTTTGTCATATTTTCTATAGTATTTTGCCATGATTTCTTCACTTTCATTATTTCTTTTTCAATCTGTTTTAATATGCTTTTCCTTGAGCCGAGAGTCTATTGAAAACAACCTCTCTACCTTACAATTGCTCTCTCCTAGTGGAGTTCTTACCCAGGTGTGGTATGAGTACTTGTTATGGATAAAGGTGTAGGCATCTCAGATTTTGAATGCAGTTGCTCTTTTCTGTTTTATTTGGTGCAGATTTCTTGTTATAATGGAGCTTTTCAGTGAGTCCAGCAGTTCAATATGTATTGGAGCTTCCCCGAGACTGATCTCGTTTGGAATTCCTAGTTCAATTATGGATGTGTTTTCGACTCCGACCTCTTTCAGTACGAGCAAATGAGATCTCTTGCCTCCTTACAAATTAAATAGAAGAAAATGACTTTTTCGTATCACTTAAGTGTAAAAATGACGTCTTCTTTAGGTCATAAAACTTAAAAAAAAAAAAAAACTAAAAAAACTAAAAGTGACTTACAAATCCAATTTACTACTATAACTTGTAAGGTCACTTAATTTCGAATCCAGGTGTATTCAAACACCACAATAAAACAAGCTTCATGCATATAAGTTTAATCAAAGTGGTTGTGCAGAAACGTGGGTGAACACACAAGTGATTTTTCCTTTCGAAAATGAGAAGAAGGGGAAGAGAAACGTGTGTGAACACACAATAAAACCAAAAATCCAGCCCATAAATGAAGCCTAAAATCCGAAAAAAGCTACAGCTCAAAGTTTGTCAAAATCTGAAGTTAGTTTTTTCCCTCTTTGTATATATATGGAGGCTAGAGCACAGCTACATTATAGTCTTCTTCCATTTCTCTGTCTGCACAGCTACATTATAGTCTTCTTCCATTTCTCTGTCTCTGTTAATATAGAAAAAATCGCCCATAACACCATGGAGAACAATTACTCTGAGCAATCATCCGCGGCTGCAGCTGCAGCTGCTCAATCTGCTGGGTACCACTACCCGCATCTCCTTGAGCAGAAGGAAGTGCAGATGGAGATGTTCTGGAACAACCAGCGCCAGGAAATCGAGCAGGCTAATGACTTGTCTTATTTCAAGAGCCACCAACTTCCCCTTAGCCGCATCAAGAAGATGGTGAAATCGGACAAGAATGTCCGCCTCATTTCCTCTGAAACACCCCTTTTTTTCGCGAAAGCATGCGAGATGTTCATTTCGGAACTCACCCTTCGTTCCTGGCTACACGCCCAGGAAAACAAACGACGGACCCTTCAGAAGATGGACATCAGCTCTGCGGTTAGGCAAACAGAGCTTTACGACTTCCTTGTTGATATTGTTCACAAGGAAGAGGCTGCTACGGGGACTGTGGGACTGGGCTCGAGTGCAAGTGGTGGTAATACTATTCCGTATTATAATCCACCAATGTGCCACCAGCCAGTACCATTTGGAACGATGATGATGGGAAGGGCTAGGGTAAGCCCTTCAGTATATGTCCCGCCTCTGCAGCCACCATCACAGGCGTGGCACACCGTTTGGCAGCCTCCTCCTGAGTATAATCCCTACTATGCTAGTGGAGGGAACAGTGGAGATGGTCAAAGATAACTTTGTCACAACTATGAATGCACATCTTTTGTTACTGTCTATAGATAGATACCGGCTTAACTGTAATGATTTGAATCCTTTAGTAGTTTGTCTGTAAAATACTTTGTGTAGTTTATTAGAATGTTTCTGGAGTTCTGGTTTTAAGTGTTTTAATAAACTTATCTTACTTCTTGCATAACAAATTCTGTTATGTTTACTTTAATCAGTTTTCTTTCTGCCCTTTAGTGTTTTGACCATTGCTCCTTGCTATAATGGTATGATGGATCCACCAACGCTTATTGGCAATGGGATGATTAGTAAGCCTTGCGGGCAGTTTTACCTAGTGATCAATGATTTAGCTGCGGAACTTGGTGATTAGGGTATTTACTATTTCATTAATTTCATCATTTATGCAATCTCGACATAACTAAATTAGCATAAGTGTTTTTGCAAAGTTTGGATGACACAGTTAGTCTAATTTATTAGATTAAAATCACATGAACATAGATAAATCACTGAAATCATATACATGGATGCTCTCTAATACATACTACCAGTTTCATAAGCACAAAATATTATTGAGTTTCTCTGTTGTTATAACTATGATATGTTTAAAAAGAGGAGAGATGTTGAATTATGATCCGTAGTTTGATACATCTTGACCCAAATAAACTTTGAGCAGGTTGGCTTTTGATCCATTTTAATCCGTCCGAATTTAATCCAACCCACCCATTTGTTACCTCTACAGTCATTTGTCATTCTTGATCATATGTTATGATACATTATTACATTTTTAAAAGAAATGAAGAATGTATGTGTTCCTTCTCTTCCTGAGAAATTTTATTTGATTCTGTCATTTCTTAGTGAATATAAAGTGATAGTAGCTTTAACATTAAGTAGTTTAGGAGGTTTTGCAAAAGACAATATTTTGTTTGTCAGGTGATATAAAGACAACAAGTTATAACTTAAAATTTTGAATCCAATTTTTATTTTTGGATAGTATTTGAGTGAAAATTACCTCTGATACAAAAAACAATATTTCTTCTGGATTAGGTTAATTAGATGACTCAAATCAGAGTTCATGTTGCTTTCTTCAGAATTGCAGTCTTAAACTATTAATAGCTGGTGCAGAAGCATTGAGTAATACAACTCTCTCTTTAGCAATGGCAACATAAAGGCTAAATCATGTATTAGTCATTAAAATTTTATATCAGATTTTTAGTCATCAACTTAATGCTAACCTCATTGTCACTATATTGATTAAAAAGTTAAGTTAAATGTAAAATAAGGACTTCATACTTGAAAAGGGAGAGGAAAAAAATGTCATAAATAATATTTTCAATTTGATATTCATAAAATAGAAAAGGAAGTTAATAAATGGTGATCGAAATATTTGTAGTTGCACCTTCACCAAAAAATCAAGAATCAAAATCTTCAACACTAATTTTTTTCCCTTATTTACTTGCGTTCTTTTAGTAAGAAAGTCAAAGTTAACTAAATCTGGAATAGATTTTAGATATTATGATGATAGTCAAATATGAATCCCTATCTACTCAAGGAAGTATAATTATAGTCTGAAATTTAAAAAAAACTCAAGAGAAATGAGAAAAAAATCACCTAGTATTTATGTCTCTACTGAGATTTGAACATGAGACCTTAGGGGTATCAACCGCTTCATTGATCACTAGACCATACTTTGAGTACAAAATTTACCTAGATACTTAAATTATGATTTGTTCTAATATCAGGGATGAGAGGAAGGAAAAAGAAGGTGATAAGCAAGGATAGAAAGGATGTTTAAAAAATGCCTACTTCAAAAGGATATAAAATTGATACTTGAAATTGACCCTAGTAAAAACTTATATGAAAACTTATTTGGTAGAGAAGCTTTCAACTCAACTCTGTGCTAGAGGATCAGTTGCAGCTTACTGAGGACATGACCTAGATAGAAATGTGTGGAGGATGAGTATTAGGGTAGATGGTTAGTAGGAAAGGATGCGCCCATGCTAGTAGGTAGGAGTGTTTGGTTTTGTGGTCCGGGTTAGTAGTCGTAGGGCTATGTTGGTAGTGTCTTGTTCTTGGTATTTTGGCATGTTTGTTGTGCTGGGTTGGTAGACTATAATTTTTATTTTGTGATAGTCGTGTTTATGTTACTATCTGTTGATTTGGTGCTATCTATTGTTTCTTGCTCTTATACTATGCTAGTTTATAAACTATTTTGCTTTGAGTCGGGGGTCTACCGGAAATAGCCTCTCTACCTCGCCCCTGAGGTAGTGGTACGAACTGCGTACACTCTACCCCTCCCCCAGACCCCATTATGTTGAAATATGCTGGGTATGTTAAAATATGCTGGGTATGTTGTTGTTGTTGCTACTCTTCCCACACTTAAAAATTGATAGGTACACTTAGGTATAATAAAAAAATTATCGGGTTCGAATCTACTTGCATACGTAGAACGGTCTAAATCTTCGCTCGAAAATTCACACATATCGTTACAGTGTTCCATGACATGCATTGTGGAAGGTCTAGTTGCATGCATAAGACTTCATTGCCATTACCATTTTGATAGCATTTGTTTATCAATTATAGTTTAATTTAATAAGTTTACTCTTATTTATTCTGTGATTCATTATTTTTATTTCGTTCATTCATTAAATTAATTCCATCTTTCTGCTTATGTAAATTTATTTATGTATTGTGCACAAGATATTGATGTATATTGTTTCAGTTGCTCTAATTTCACCTTTGCTACTTTGATAGAGAGAATTGGAAAAGAAAACAAAAGTTTGAATGAATATTTTACCCTTCAATCAAACCTACTTCTATTGTGCAATGTAATAAAATGTAAATTAAAAGTTTATTTTTAAAATTTAAAATTAAATAAAACAAAGTATATGGGCTGCGCCCCCATCTCAAATTACGCCTAGTGTCCTTCAAAGTAGAGTCTTGAATTTTTATCCCTTAAATGTCTGGTCTTGATATTTATCCCTCAAAAGTGTAGTTTTAATTTCCCATTAAATAAGTTTAATGGTTGCCTATAAGGCAGAACTTCTGATCAATTGTGCAGGTTCACTTTTTTGAAATATTATGAACGTCTGCCTTATGGGAATGAGTTAGAACGTCTGTCTTATGGGAAAATTTATTAGGCGGGGGCCAGAAAATCAATACTATCCCTTGTGAAGGCCATTTTCGTAAGACTTTTTTTATTTTACGGGAGACAAAATATTAAGACTAACCCATTTTAGGGCCTTTTCCCTTCATTTGCCTGCCATATTTGTACGGTTGTACCTCAAGCATCAAGACTTACACATTCATTAGATTTTGAAAATCTGTAATTAGATTTTCTTTTTTCTCTGTGTATATATAGAGCACAACTACATGAGTCTTCTTTCATTTCTCTGTCTCCGTGTATTTATATAGGAAAAAAATCGCCCTGTAAAATCACCTTGTTCAAAACCCCTTGGAAAACAACTCTCAGCAATCGGCGGCGGCGGCTGGGTACCCAACGCACCATCTCTCTGAGGAGCAGCAACAGCAGTTGGAGATGCTCTGGGCTTTCCAGCGCCAGGAAATCGAGGAAGTTAAGGATTTCAAGAACCACCAACTTCCCCTTTGCCCGAATCAAGAAGATCATGAAAGCTGACGAGGATTTCCGCATGATCTCCGCTGAAGCACCTGTTTTGTTTGCCAAGGCATGTGAGCTCTTCATTATGGACCTCACCACTCGTTCCTGGTTTCATGCCGAGGAGAACAAGCGCCGTACTCTAAAGAAGGACGATATCGCCGCGGCGATTACGCGGACTGACATTTTCGATTTCCTTGTTGACGTTGTTCCTAGGGATGAGACCAAGGAAGAGGCGACTGGTCTAGTGCCAGGCATGCTGGGCTACACAGCAAGTGGTGTTCACTACTATTATTCACCAATGGCCCAGCCTGGGGTGATGATGGGAAGGACAGCTATGCCTGGGGTTAATTCCTCAGTGTACGTCCAGCCTGAAATTCAGGCAACCTCAAATTCCAACTTGACAATCCCTAATCTGCCACCAGAACTGTCTCTGAAATCCTTTCAAGGCTTCCGGTAAAATCTCTCTTAAAATTCACGTCTATTTCGAAATCTTGGCTTGCTTTAATCCCTCTCCCTGAATTTATCAAGACCCATCTCAGTTTATCAGCTAAAAAGGAAGACACCCACCATATGCTTATTTCCGATTTAATTGGAGAGAAGTGGAATTTTAAAGAATGTCCTGTTAGGTCTTTATTTTTTTATTCTGTTCCTGAGGCTTTCGACTTGGATTATCCCTTTCAAAATGCCACTGAAAATATCAAGATTGTGGGTTCTTGCAATGGATTGATTTTCCTTGCCCATTATTCATATTATTCTCTTTTATGGAATCCAACAATTAGAAAGTACAAGAATTTGCCTGATTTTGGACCTATATGGAAGAGAAACTTTGCCATATATGGTTTTGGATATGATGAGCTCTATGATGATTACAAGGTAGTGGGTATCTTTTATAATTATGGAGGTTCAGATGGCGTTGAGGTCAAAATATATAGTCTAAAAAGTGATTCTTGGACTAGTGTTGATTATTGTGGGGAGATATTTAGTACTTCAGGCTCTAATAGAAAAATGATATTAACTGGTTCAGGTGTGTTTGTGAAGGGGAAGCTTCATTGGGATACGATTACTGTTGGTTCTAATTTCAGTAATGTGCACATGGGCAGGGACATTATTTATTTTGATTTAGCTAATGAGAAATGGGAAAAGATGGAGAAGCCCTCCTATGGAGTAGGAGAGACTGATTTGTGTGTGGGAAGTTTGGGAAGTGATTTTTGTGTCTTTTGTAATTATAAGGGAACTCATTTAAGTGCTTGGGTTAGTAAGGAGTATGGGGTTAAAGAATCTTGGATAAAGATGTTTACCATCAGGTATCCAAATGATCAAAGATTAGATCCACCCTTTTTCATGTCATATAAAGGTGAACTATTGACGGTGTTTGGATCAACTTCCATGATATACAATTCAAAAGATGACGCATTCAGATATTCAAATGTTATTAACTGATATGACTGTCATGGCGCGGAAATCTACGTTGAAAGCCTAGTTTGTCCTTTTTCAAGTGAAGTGACAGAGAAATGAACAAAAGAAAGGCGGAAAAATCTTAGAAAGACGGAAAAATCTCAGATCAAAGCAATCGAGTAACAAATAACTTGTAAGAGTACTTCCCTCTCAAGTGCTTTCAACTTTTTTTTATGAAGCTCAAGTGCTTTCAAATTCTGTTTGTTATTTCAAATATAGAACAAGACGACGTGTATGCAGGGTAACCGGTAAACTTGATGGTCAAAGGTAACTTTGTCATTTCCTTAAGCTAGGGTTAGAAAAAATAAATTTGTCAAGTCGAATTGCTTTATCCCATTTTCGTTAAAGGTGGTAACTTTCTTCTACTTCTGAGAAGTTGAGACTGGGTTTGTTGTTAAAACTGCAATTTTTGTTCTTTGTTTTAATTGAAAAATTTAACTAGAGTTACTTCAAACACTTGCTCAACTGACATTATATATAGTTAATGGATGATCATAGTTTATATTTATCTCGTTTTCATTTGGAAAATGATTTAAGGTTACTTCAGTGTCTTCCAGAAGATAATTAACTATTAGTCGGTTTGATTTTCATAGTCGGGTAGATTAAATTCTGGAAATCCTCCTTTATTTTCTTCCCTCTTTGATCCCTCTTCTCTTTAGGTTTTGTCTATTTGAATGAAGTGGAAGGCAATTTAGGGGAATAAAATTAGAAGAAAATGGAAAATGATGGATTATTTTCAGTACTTATCACGGTTGTCAAGGATAAAGAACAATGTTAGGGCCTGTTTGGATTGGCTTATTTTAAGTGCTTTTAAGCCAAAATAGCTTTTAAGCACTTTTGAAGTGTTTGGGTAAAACAAAAAAAATGCTTTTAAGCACTTCTTTTTAAGCTAAAAAGGCAAAAATAAGCCAAAAGCTACAAATCCTAGCTTTTGGCTTATAAACCAAAAAGCAAAAGCCAATCCTAACACCCACTAAATTTAGTAGGTACCTGGTGAATGTTGGCTCTGACACCATGCTTAGAAATGTTAATTTAGGGAAAGTATGTTGAGTTGCAAATGCCAAAAATCATGTGTGAGCAACATAAACGTGTGTCCAGTTTAGGTAGCCAAATATGTTAGCAAACACTACATTTGGAGCTCGAATGTGATTCTAAACCTTGCAAACTTGGCTGGTTGGTGTTCATCTTCTGATGTGTGTCATGTGCCACGCTTGTTCTCATTGCTTTATAACTTCATGTACGGCGTTTTATTAGTTAATAGAGAAAATACATGGGGAAATCTGATATCGATTGTTTATAGTCTAGCTTGTTCATGGTGACTTTGCCACCATCCTTGTGCTTTCTTTCTTTGATGCTGAACTTATCATTGTACAAAATATATCCATTTCCTTATTCATTCCATCCCTCTCATAAATCCCTATTCATTAATCCACTTGTATTCGTGTTATTTCACTCATTTTGTGGCATGTCTTGATTTATTTGGTATGATGTTGTCATTTTAATTCTTAGATGACATGATTGCTATGGTTAAGTATGTAGTCTCGGAAAAAAAAAATTCTTACTCCACAATTGTCTGTGTATGGGCTGTAGTTTCTTGATGTTGTTGTACTTGCGAGACTAAGCAGCTAATTTATCTATTTAGTATTTTTTTGTTGTAGTTTCTTAATATGGTTTTGTTCGAGGATACAAGACACTGATTTCTCTTTCATATGGTTCAATTATTAACTGTTTGTACTTATTTTTCTATTGATCTTGTTGCAGTTAAAGATCATGTTTGTTGCTGATCCGGTGCTTGGTGGCACAGTGGAAGCTATTAGTTACTAATGCTACAGGTCCTCAAATGTTTATTGCTACTGTCCATGGATACTGGCTTAACTGTAATGACTTGAATCCTTTAGTCGTTTTGTCTGTTTAAAACTGTGTAGTTTATCAGAATGCTTATGGATTTTGGTTTTCAGTGTTATATCTTACTTCTTGCATAACAATTGCATTATGTTACTTTATCAGTTCTCTTTCTGCCCTTTAGTGTTTTGACTACTGCTCCTTGTCAATAGTTTGTATAATGGAGCCATCAAGTCTTATTGGCTATGGGATGACTAGTAAACCTAGTGGGCAGTTCGGCCTAGTGGTCAATGATGTAGGTGCAAAACTTGGTGACTAGGATAATTAGATTCCATTAATTCCATCATTTATGCAATTTCAACATAACTAAATTAGCACAATTTTTTTTCGCAATGCTTGGATTGCACTGTTAGTCTACGTTTTTAGATTAAAATCACATTGACATAAATAAATCACTGAATCATAAACATGGATGCACTATAGTACATACTGCTAGTTTCATAAACACCAAACATTAATGAGCTTTCTCATTGTTATGACTATGATATGATTAAACAGAGGGGAGATGTTGGATTATGACCTGTTGTTTGACTTTGACCCATCTTGACCAAGCAAACGTTATGTGGGTTAGCTCTTGACCCAATAATTACTTTGACCCGTTTTGATCTGCCTGAATTTGACCCAACCCGCCCATTTTCCACCCCTAGTCATCTGTAATTCTTGATCATATGTCATGATCGCTATTTGTGGTACATTATTACATTTTTGAAAAAATGGAGAATGCATTTATTCCTTCTCTTCCTTACAATTCTTATCTGCTCTTGTCATTTCTTAGTGAATGTAAAGAGATAGTAGCTTTAACATTAAGTAGTGTAGGACATTTCGCAAAGGACAATAATTTGTTAGTTAAGTGATCACACAGACGGGAAACAACAAGTTGTGACTTATAGTTTTGAGTCATCTTTTATTTTCTGGGTATCTAAGTGAAAAAGTGATTTCTACTTTGATACAAAACAATGTTCCTTCTAGCTTTAGGTTAATCAGATGACACAAATTAAAGTTCATGTTGTTTTCTGCAAAATTGCAGTCTCAGAACTTTAACATCTGGTGCAGAAGCATTGAGTAATGCAATTCTCTGTTCAACAGTAGTAACAACATGGCTAAATCATATATTAGTCATTAAAACTTTACACCAAATTTTGAATCATCAACTCAGTGCTAACTGCTAACTTCATTGTCACAATGTTGGTTGAAAAAGTTAAGGTAAATGTAAACTAATGACTTCATTCTTTAAAAAGAAGGAAAGGAAAACGTCATAAATAGTATTTTCAATTTGATATTTAAAAAATAGAGAAGGAAGTTAGTAGATTGTGATCTGGATATTAAAATTTGCACCTTCATTAAAGAATCAAGAATCAAAATCTTCAACGTTAATTTCTTTTCCTTATTTACTTGTGTACTTTTAGTATGAAAGTCAAAATTAACTAAATTTGAAATAGATTTTAAATATTACAATAAAGTCAAATATGAATTCCTATCTATTCAAGGAAGTATACTTATAGTCAAAACTTAGCAAGGAAAATTGCAGTTAATGTATATAGCCCAACTATCTATTCAGCAATAGCAAATCATGGCTGAATCGTATATCAGTCTTTAAAACGTCACACCAGATTCTTATTCATTAACTCAATGCTAACTTCATTGTCACTATGTTAGTTAAAAAAGTTAAGGTAAATGAAAATTAAGGTCTTCATTCTTGATAGAGGAGGAAAATGTAAAACGTCATAAATATTATTTTCATGTTGACATTCAAAAAACAGTAAAGGAAGTTAGTAGATGGTGATCTGAATGTTAGTATTTGCACCTTCAGCTAAAAATCAAGAATCAAAATCTTCTTCACTAATTTTTTTCCTAATTTACTTACGTTCTTTAGAAAGAAAGTCAAAGTTAACTAAATTTGAAACCGATTTTAGATATTATGATGAAGTCAAATATGAATTCCCATCTATTCAAGGAAGTATAATTATAGTGAGAAATCAAAATTTTCTCCGGATGTGATTTGAAAGGTCGAAGAAATCTAGGAAGATAATTTAGCGTGGGAAATTATAGTTTATGTATATAGCCCAACTCTCCATTCAGCAATAGCAAAACATGGCTGAATAATATATTCGTCATTAAATTTTACACCAGATTCTTAATTATCAACCCAATGCTTACTTCATTGTCATTATGTTAGTTGAAAAAGTTAAGGTAAATGAAAACTAAGGACTTCATTCTTGAAAAAGGAGGAAAGCGTTAAACGTCATAAATAGTATTTTCAATTTGATATTCAAAAAATAGAAAAGGAAGTTAGTAAGTGGTGATCTGAATATTATTAGTATTTGCACCTTCACCAAAAAATCAAGAATCAAAATCTTCAACACTAAAAATTTTTCCATATTTATTTGCGTTCTTTTAGTAAGAATGTAAAAGTTAACTAAATCTGAAATAGATTTTAGATATACTGATGAAGTCAGATATGAATTTCTATCTAATCAAGGAAGCATAATTATAGTGAGAAATTCAAAAAAATTCTTAGGATGTGATTTAGGAGGCCGAAGAAAATTTAGCGAGGAACTACAATTTATATATAGCCCAACTCTCTGTGCAGTAGCAAAACATGGCTAAATCATATATTTGTCATAAAACTTTACACGAGCATCTTCTCAGTGCTAACTTCATTGTCATTACGTTATGAAAAAGTTAAGGTAAATGAAACTAAGGACTTCATTCTTTTTGAGGACAAAGAAAAACTACATAAATACTATGGGTTTCTTTATCAAGTGTTGGGAGGTGGTGAAGCAGGACATTCTGGACACTTTTCAAAACTTCTATGATCATGAAGTGTTTGAGAAGAGTTTTAATGCAACTTTCATAGCACTTATCCCTAAAAAGAAAGGTGCCAAGGAGTTGAGGGATTTTAGACCTATAAGTCTGATTGGCTGTATTTACAAGTTGTTTTCTAAAGTACTAACCGAGAGACTTAAAGGGGTGATTAGCAAATTGGTAGATTCTCAGCAATTGACATTCATTAAATGGAGACTAATTCTGGATGCAGTCTTGATTTCCAATGAAGCTGTTGATTCCAGAGTTAAGCAGAAGAAACCAGGCATTCTTTGCAAGCTGGACATAGAGAAAGCTTATGGCCATGTTAACTGGAGATACATTATGAAGGTATTGGAAATGATGGGTTTTGGGCAGAAGTGGTTGAAATGGATGGAGCAATGTATTTCAATCGTCAGTTTTTCAGTTCTAGTGAATAGCTCTCCCGCAGGATTCTTCCTATCACAAAGAGGACTCAGGCAAGGTGATCCTTTGTCACCTTTCTTGTTCCTAATTGTGATGGAAGGACGGAATAACATGATAAAGACAGCCAAATTGAGAGGTTGGATAAGGGGTTTTGATGTAGCCAGAGAAGGGATTGATAGCCTGGAAGTGACACACCTACAATATGCGGATGACACACTTATCTTTTGTGATGCTGAGGAAGATCAACTGAAGCACTTAAGGTTGATCTTGGTTTTGTTCGTAGAGGTTTCTGGTTTGCATAATAACTGGAGAAAGAGTCTAATGTATCCTATTAATGAAGTCAACAACATGAGTTGGTTAGCAACAATCCTTGGTGGGGAAATTGGCACTCTGCCAACTACATACTTGGGATTACCTTTGGGAGCCTAATCTAAATCCACAGATATATGGAACAGTGTGATTGAGAAGTTCGAAAAAAACTAACGAGGTGGAAAACACAATACTTGTCTATGGGTGGAAGATTGACGCTAATCAATTCAGTACTTGATGCTCTTCCAACTTACATGATGTCTCTTTTCCCCATCCCAACAGAGGTCATTAAGAGGCTGGACAGTATTAGGAGGAAATCTTGTGGCATCGTAATAAGGAAAAGAAAGGATTTCACTTGGTAAAGTGGAAATCAATGATAACTGGGAAGAAGAATGGTGGTTTGGGGATTAAGAACCTAAACTTGCAAAGTAAAGCTCTTAGAATGAAATGGTTATGGTAAGTATGCAAATGGTAACCAACTATTGTGGGAAAGGGTGATTGGGGCTAAATATATAGTAGAAGACAGATGGATGACTAAAGAGGTGACTACGCCCTATGGGGTCAGCATTTGGAGGTCCATTAGGAACCTGTGGGATAAAGTGAAGAGCGACTCAAAGGTGAAAGTGTTTGATGGGAACAAAACCAAGTTCTGGAAGGATAATTGGCACGAGAAAGGCAACTTGGAAGAGTTATTTCTTGACATCTACAACTTAGTCACATTCCAACAAGGGTCTATAGCAGATTTATGGACACCACAAGGGTGGAACTTCAACTTCAGGAGACACCTCAATGACTGGGAAGTTCAGAGAGTAGTTGAATTTTTCAACACAGTGGAGCCTTTCAATGGACTCCAACAAGGGAGGATATCTTATGGTGGACAGGAAACAATAGAGAAGTATACAAAGTCAATAGAGCTTATAAGTTTATGGACCACACAAACCAGCATAATACAAATTGGCCATGGAAACAAATCTGGAAAAGCAAAATACCCCACAAAGTATCATGCTTTGTTTGGTTGTTGGCCAAAGAAGCACCCTTGACTCAAGACAATGTCATGAAGAGGGGGATAACCTAATGCTCTAGATGCTTTCTTTGTGGGGAAACACTAGAGACTGTTAACCATCTGTTTCTACACTGCAAGTACACTCAACAACTATGGAGAATTTTTTTTAGTCTCAAAGACATTTCCTGGACTATGCCAAGTAAACTCTCCGAGGCTTTAAAGAGCTGGGAGGAAGCAGGAGTACAGACAAAGGACAGAGATAGATGGAGACTTATCCCTGCTCCTATATGGTGGGCAATATGGAAAGAGAGGAACTCTAGGTGTTTTGAGAGCATAGAGAACAGTGTGCAGAAAGTGAAGCTTAACTGTATTTTGCTATTATGTTTTTGGTGTAATCAGTTATACTCAAATGATATTGTCTCTACAATTGATGTTTAGACTCAATTTAGTCATAGAGCAGTAAGATTTGGGGACCACTTGTATATAAGGTTTCAGTACAACCCATGTACTGTTTTGTGATATAATACAAAGTTACCAAGTTCAAAAAAAAAACTACATAAATACTCCCTCCGTTTCAGTTTCTTTGTCTTAATTTTATTTTTAGTTTGTTTCCAAAAGAATGCATATTTCCTTTTTTTGGTAACTCTTTAATTCTAACTTTCAACTGATATGTTTAAGACCACAAGATTAAATTATATTTTGGTACATTTTGCATATTTTTAGTTTAAGATCATAAGATTCTAAAGTTTTCTTTATTTTCTTAAACTCCATATCTTTTTTTTTTTTTTTTTTTTTTCTAGTTAAAACAAGACAAACAAGTTGAAACGGAGGGAGTTGTGTTTTCAATTTGATATTTATAAAACGAAAGGAAGTTAGTAGATTGTGATCTGAATATTACTATTTGCACCTTCACCTAAAAACAAAGAAGAAAAATCTTCATCACTAAATTTTAACTTATTTATTATCTTGCTTTTAGTAAGAAAGTCTAAGTTTACTTAACTCTGAAACAAATTTTAGATATTAAGATGAAATCTAATATGGATTCTTATCTATTCAAGGAAGTATATTTATAGTCAGAAATTCAAAACTTTTCTCAGGATGTAATTTAAAAGACGGGCGAAAATATAAGGAAAAAAAATTAGCTACGAAAATTACAATTGATGTACAACAACAACAACATACCCAGTGTATTCCCACAGCGTGGGGGTCTGGGGAGGATAGAGTGTACGTAGCCCAAAATAAATGTATCTAAATTATATTCTCCAAATTATGAAAAGATGAATAATTTAATTATGTTTACAAATTAACCATGGTAGGGTGTTTAACATCTACTAACCTCCCTCTCCCCAACTATAAAAGATTAAAGTAAATAGGGCCAGGCCAAACTTGAAAAAATTACTTTACAATTCAAAAAAACAAAGCCTCTTCTCCTATTTGTTTTTTCTTTTTTTTCAAAATAATATTTTTACTAGCTTAAATTGCAGATTCCTCTAGGGATTGTCGAAATTCTGGATTGATCAACACTTTGTATAGCTAGAAGCAGAAGAAAGAAGTTGGTTTGGGTGGAAATTCAACAACGGCTCACTCTATGCGGTTCACCATTGCTTCCTTTTGTAAGTATACTTTACTTAAAATCAAACTCTTTGTTGTTTTCATACATGGCTGCATTCGAATTGTTGCAAGGGGAAGATAATTTCTGCATTGGTTTATATATACATGTTATATATATGTATCTTTGTTTTTGTGTGTGTATCCGTGTGCATTATATATATATATATATATATATATATATATATATATATAGCCCTTGCTCTTTTTCTTTTTAATCTGTGTTAATTATAGATAACTTTGGAATTAGAGGAATTCATGTCCTGCTATGTTGAGTCAAGGCTTTAAAATCTTTATCTATATACCTTTAGGGGTTGTTTGGTTTGAGGTATAAGGTATAATAGTTTTGGAATAAAATGCAGGATTATTTTATCCTGCATTTGGTTGGATGTATTAGTTAGTCCCGGAATTATTTATCCATCATTTATACCATAGTGATGGAAAAAGTTCTTCATATACATGGTGGGATAACTAATCCCGGGATAGCCAATCTTGGGATTAATTATCTCGGGATAACTTGTTCCAACCAAATGACCCCTTAATTTATACATCTTTAAAGTCTATTCGAGTGATGAATACTTTTGTTTTTTGAAGCTCTGACTGAGATTTTGTGGTGAATGTTTTTACAAAGAAGAAAAAAAGTGCCATTTTTTAAGTGTCTGGTTTGAAATTCTATAACTTTTGTGAAAGGAAGTAGATTTTCAGAATCATAAAGTAGTATCTGTTAGGTATCAGCTTAGAATGGTTTAAGAATGAAGATTTAGGATGTCTCTTTGAGCTGTCGTTTACTTTAGTTTCGGAGAAAATAATTAATACTGAGAATTCATATAGTCAACCCTAACTAGTTTGGCTTGATGCTCTTTTTCTTTTTTTCTTTTTGGTATGAAAAATGGATCACATGAAAAATCTGCATAAACAAACTTTATTTGTACAAATGGTACCTCAAGCGTGGAATGTGCATGAAGAGATGCATCTGCGGTGTCATAGAATATTCAGTTACTATTTATGTGCTCAGAGAAACTTGAATGGTGTTGAGAATTGCTTTTCGCGCCACAATAATTTAGGTTTTCAAAAGGTTTGTAATTCATGTTTGATGGCATCTAATTCCCCTATATATAAGATGCAAAAAGAGAGATTGAAACTGCTTCCTATCCTTTTTGTCTATTTTTTTTGGTTAAGCAGACAATGTGTTTTATATATGCTGCATGCTAATGAAAGAAAGAAATCAAGGAATTTAAGAAATAAAGGTTTTTACGAAGATTTCTAAGAATGTCAAGTTAGACTTTGAACATTCGAACAAATGGATGACATGCAAATGCAAGACTCCAAAGTGAAGGATTGCAGATTTTCACATTGAGTTGAAGTGTTTAACTGCTTAGTAGCACTTGAAAAATACTTATTTGAATTTAGTTTATATTAAATCAAATGATTTGACCATAATTAAGTGCTTCAAATTAAAGTGAGAATATTAATTGATAAAAGCTTGGTATAACCAATTATGATTCAATGATGCCTGCAGGTACTTCGAATGCTTTTCTTGTTTTGACACAGCTTGATCATGTCTTTGATTTCTATTTCGAGGAGTTTCCATGGGTGAGGATTTGGACATCTTGCATATTTTCAATTCATCCAGTATCTTGTTGTAATTTGTGATTCTATTAAGTCTGTTGAGTGATTGACTTGGACCTGATTTTTTCTTGTTTTAGCCTTGGATTTTCTTAACTAGGTGGTGTTCGAACTGTTATGGGATTGCATCCTTGCAGGTGCCATCTTGGATGAAGTATGATTTTTTATTAATTAATAAGCATCTAGAGGATGAAGCAAACCAAGTTTGTTTTCTTTTGTGTAGAGGATGAAGCAAAGTAAGTTCGTTTTTTTCCTGTGTGCAGATTTTGCTTTGCTTTTATTTGCTATAGTGGAATAAAACCTCTCTGCAGGACTTCACGTCAGATTGAATATCATTGTCTCTTGTAGTTTGATTGTCGCACTATTTTATTGTAGTTACTGTTCCTTTTTTCTATGATGCTTTGTCATGATTTCTTCACTTTTGTTATTTTTTTTCAATCTGTTTTAATAAGCTTTTCCTTGAGCCGAGGGTTAATCGAAATCAACCTCTCTACCTTATAATTGCCCTCTCCTAGGGGAGTTCTTACCCAGGTGTGGTCTGAGTTGTTATGGATGCAGGTGTAGGCATCTCGGATTTCAAATGCAGTTGCTCTTTTCTGTTTTATTTGGTGCAGATTTCTTGTAATAATGGAACTTTTCAGTGAGCCCAGCAGTTCAATATTTATTGGAGCTTCCCCGAGACTGGTGTTTCAGACTCCCGACTCTTCCGGTACGAGGAAATGAGTTCTCTTGCCTACTTGCAAATTAAATAGGAAAAAATGACTTTTTTCAGATCACTTATGTGTAAAAATGACGTCCTCTTATAAAAAGGTCATACAACTAAAAAAGAAAAAATTATAAGTAACTTACAAAACCAATTCAATACTTTATATTGTATGGTCTCTTATTTTGAATCCAGGTGTATACAAACACCACAATAAAACAAGCTTGATGCATATAAGTTTAATCAAAGAGGTTTTGCTGGTTTGTTTGGTTGCAAAATAAGTTGGTGAACAAAATGAGGTACATGAAAAAAGACGAATCAATTAAAGTAACTGTGTTTTCTTCTGTAAGATAAAACGAACCAAATTATCTGTAATAATCTTGAATTGCCAAAGAGAGAATAATGATTTTTCCTGTTGAAAATGAGAAAAGATGAGAAAGTGATATGCAGAAACGTGTGTGAACACGCAAGTGATTTTTCCTTTTGAGGATGAAAAGATGGGGAAGAGAGATTGGGAAGGGAAAAACATGTGTGAACACACCATAAAAACCAAAATTCCAGCCCATAAATGAAGCCTAAAATCCGAAAAAAGCTACAGCCCAAAGTTTGTCACAATCTGTAGTTAGTTTTTTCTCTCTTTGTATATCTAGAGAGGCTAGAGCACAACTGTATTCAGTCTTCTTGCATTTCTCTGTCTCTGTTTATATAGAGAGGCTAGAACACAGCTACATTATAGTCTTCTTCCATTTCTCCGTCTGTTTTAATATAGAAATATCGCCCATAACGCCATGGAGAACAATTATTCTGAGCAATCGTCAGCGGCTGCAGCTGCTCAGTCTGCTGGGTGCCCATACCAGCATCTCCTTGAGCATAAGGAAGTGCCAGTGGAGATGTTCTGGAACAACCAGCTCCAGGAAATCGAGCAGGCTAATGATTTATCTTATTTCAAGAGCCACCAACTTCCCCTTTGCCGCATCAAGAAGATGGTGAAAGCTGACAAGAATGTCCGGCTGATCTCCACTGAAACACCCAAATTTTTTGCCAAGGCGTGTGAGCTGTTCATTATGGAACTCACCCTTCGTTCATGGCTTCATGCCCAGGAAAACAAACGACGGACTCTTCAGAAGATCGACATCAGCGCTGCGGTTACGCAGACTGAAATTTACGACTTCCTTGTTGATGTTGTTCACAAGGAAGAGGCTACAGGGACTGTGGGACTGTGCCCTAATGCAAGTGGTGGTATTATTCCGTATTATAATCAACCAATGGGGCAGCCTACTCAATTTGGGATGATGATGGGAAGGGCTAGGGTTAGTCCTTCAGTATACGTCCCGCCTCTGCTGCCACCATCACAGGCGTGGCACACCGTTTGGCAGCCTCCTGAGTATAATCCCTATGCTAGTGGAGGGAACAGTGTGTATGTTATTTTTGGGAAGGGTTGGTGTGTAGTTGACATATTCTAATCAGTAAATCTACTTTGCACCCATCTTGAAAGGATCGGTTTCAATAAGCTTTCAGTTTCAACTATCTGTAAAGTGGCAAACAAATATTTTTCAGCTACTAATCATACTGCTAACTTGTGAGCTGAATATCATCAATTGGATGTCTGCTATATTACTTTAGCTTTTCATACAAGGGCAAAACATGTATCACAATGGTCTGCACATCATGAGCCTCTTTCAATCATGAAAAGATGGAAATTGGAATTTTAAAAGCAAGAGTAACACATGGATGCACAGAGAATCTAATAATAGTGTTTCATTGCTAATAAAATTATTAGAAGGTAATCATCCTAAC